>ML821370.1:44956-88229 GCA_009831015.1 Picea engelmannii
ACGAAGGCAGTAAGAAATTAATTTGTTTCATAACAAAAAAACTTTCTGTTGGATTAAAATTTAAAAAGGGAATTAATCATTTTATTATTTTATGATAATTTAAAATACTAAGTAATTGAGAAAAGTGAAAAAGGGATTAAGTTCCACACTTGCCTTTTGAGTTCTAATTAAAAGGGGAAAGAGGGAAAGTCTAAAAATTTAGGAAACTAGGAAAAGAAGTAAACATAGAAAGGGGAAAAGGGGAACTAAGGGAAAAAGCGAAAAGTCAAACATAGAAAAAGTATCTACCATTTAAGAGCTTTCTAATTTAAACTAATTTAGCAATTTAATAGGGGGAAGGTCATTAAAACCTATAAGAGAATTTGGGGACACCTAGGAGTGATTCTAGGAGTAACTCTAGGTGGGTGAGGGAAATAAAGATAATTAATTAATTAAAGAAATTATTTTATGGAGGAATGTAGGGGATGGGGGACACTTGTACGGAGATAAATTTTTAGGAATTTATTTTTAAAAACTTTAATGAAATGAGATTTTAGGAAAGAAAGGAAGTTCGAAACTCTATATATTGAAGGAAGGAGAAGGATGAATGATCATCTTCTGTTTGTGTAACGTTACGCTGCAGAAATATCGACTTGATTGATTTACTTGTGGGAGTTGGGATACCCATCTTGGAGAGGAGTGGTATCTCGGCCTTGTGAGGCGAGCTGGGAGCTAGACGAAATCTTTGGTTAGTGTGCGTGGCCCCTTTGCAGCTCAGGGGGCTAAGGGGGAAGAAGAGTACCCCTAGCATTGGCTGGGAGGTACCGGTGAAGTCTCACCGGTCGGAAAGCGGGAGTAGCTCGGAGCGTGAGGGACGTCATTCAGAGCGGGCGATCAGGCAATGGTATGCTCTTTTCATTTTTGTATGGTAGATTGTTGTAGGGTTTATGCTAGGATCTGCATGTTTAAATGGAGTAAGTAAACTGATGGTCTAGTTCGATGAATGAATTTTTCTTAGATGTTTGTCCTTGGCTGAAGGTTCGTCTTGCTCCTTGATGTGTTAACATAACCCTGATTTGATTGATCTCGAAGTTTCCTTAACTCTACGTTTTATAATCGCCGGATAAGTTTGTCTCTGCGTTTTTATATTGCTGGTTGATTTGGCACTTCGTTGCATTACCTCCCTCGCAACTTATATCCGTGTTGGTTTTATTGTTGGCTGTTTACATTGCGATTTTATCTCTGCACCTTATATTTGACGAATTTTAGTTGGAGCTTTTGCCCATCCGATTGACTGCCTGCAAATTATTCTAGGATGCGTTTTTTTGGGGTGTTGGGCTGGAGATATTACCTTGGACCCTCTGCAAATTTTGATTTCTCACTTACCCTGTGGAATGCGTTTATGAGGCGCTTCTTCCCACTGTTGGGAATACGTAAAAGGGTAAAAAATCAACTTCGAAAAGGCGTTTACACTCTGCGTAATTATCCCCTTTTAATGGCGATCTCGCTCAACCTATTCATCACTTTTAAAAGTGAATCCACTCTATGTATTAACCCTTTTGCTGTCGATTTCTCTCTGCCCGATCATCATTTTATAGTGGTGATTTTACCCCTCTTTCCTGAAGTTCAATGGCATTTTATTCTCTGCATCTTTCGCGTGTGCTTAACCTCTTCTCTTCTTGACTGCTGACGACTTTAACCCATGCGATTTAACCCACTCATATTCACGTTACCCAGAATTGCTACCCATCACAAAATTTTCATGTTATAGAAGATTGATCTATTTAGAACAGATGTAGGTGCTTCGATACGATTGATATTTGCTCCGGATTCACCCTTCTCTGCACCACGAATTCGCTTTCCTTTTTTCCGAATTTCCCACATCCTTCACCTGCTGTGTGGATCGATTGATGAGAAACTTGTTGTTGTTTACACATGTTTATACACAACGATAAAATTGTTCACACAAGATTTACACCCGACATTGATTCACAATGTTTCCACACAGTCTTACACATAGCGATAATGCTGGTCTTACACACAGTCTCACATGTCTGTTTACACACAACGATAATGCTGGTCGCACAACGTTTACACACAGTATTTTAATAGCATGTTGGGTAGCGATATATCTAGAGGCAACAATATAATTTAATGGCGTTTTCACAATGTTTACCCACAACTTTAATAATGTTCCCACCATGTTTTACATCGCGAAGTCATAGGGCCATCTACCCTGCCAATTTAATGCATTGACAAGAATCAGGCGTATTGTGTGACTGTGGATTTACTGCATACCAAAAGACTTTTGATATAGACCGCGACTGGTATTCCAGTCTGATCGCGAATAAATATTGTAGGCTGCTAGCTATTGATTATGGCGTGGCTGTGGTTGTTGAATTCGATTAGCACTGAGTTCAAACCTTTCCATCTTACCAATAAGGCATAATCCTTGGTGTACTGTATGAATAGTCAATTATTCTCATGCAATTTAGGGGTAAGACTCCCCTTTAACTTTTGTTATATTTGTTGTAAATCGTGTATTCTAGTTTATCTTATTTTAATAATTTGGCACTTAACATTTTATATCAAGTGGATGTTTCTTTTGATAGTTCCTTCGAACGAGTCTTTTTACCATTTTCACGGTACATTTTGAAATATTGAACTTACATGGGATTTGTGGGCTAGAAGGAATAAATAACAAGAGTATATCTCTCCAGAATTCTAGAATCTTGTTAGCTTTATTTCCAGAGTTATAACTTGTGTGAGTTATGGTTGGCCTGGTCCTCAAACTAGGCTTGACTTGGGGTTTTAGTAAAAAGGTCATATTGGGGATTGCAAGTCCAAATCATGTAATAATTATGTCATTGGAAAGAGGATATATCAAAGGTAGTACATGTCCCAAATTTATAATCTTAAAGTGTTATAGATACAATGCTACAATGTTATCGTTTTTCCTCTTGAAATAGGGAAAACACTTCAGGTTAAACGATAATTCCATTGCAACTTTCCCTTTGAGGGTCTAAACTGGATGGGGTTAGTGGGAACTCCAAGAAGACACATAGAGTACTTTGATAATAATTTAATCAACAAAATATTATAATTGGAAAATTTGTACTAGTGGTGAGGATGACCAATAAGACAATTTCCAAACAAGGCTATAAGACTGATGTTGAGGTTTATTTGTTCTTAAAGTGCTAATGGTAGCTTTCCACCTTAAGAATGTTAATGTTGTTATTCAAGTTTATGACTAGTGGATGGGGATTCAGATTAATTTAGAATTGTCCATTTAGGTTGTAATAATTATTAAAGTTAGTATGGTGGGTAACGACTAGATTGCAAATTTTAGACTTGCTAAATTAGATATGTAATTGATGTTAGTTGGATTTATAGATATCGCCTAATTGGTAACTCAGACTCGCTAAATTGAGTCGTAATTCCTGTTAAGTTCGGTTGGTAACTCATTGACTAATGAGTTTTTGACTGGTTATTTGATCTGTAATTAACGCCAATTTAAATCTTAGATATTGACCTTCTAGCCTTGATTAATGGTTGGGTAGATGACGAAGTCGTTTTTAGCTTGCGCTTCCCGTTGAGGATGATTTTTGTTTATTATTAATTAATGTTGGTACTTGGTTTGTAAACTTTCAATGTGATTGGTTTGCTCACTGTAAGTGTTCTAGTTGCTTGTGTAATTAATTTTGGGTCGTTGGGTTGTTAGGAGGATTGTCCTTAGCTTAGTAGGCTTGGTCTGCTTGTGTCGGGCGGGATGTAGACACCTCCATGTTCCTCAGAACAGTCCCCAGCCTTGAGACCTTAAATGGTCAAAATCGATGAGAACCTGGGCTTGAGCATTGCTTATGTGTCCTGGAGGTCCTAACCATTGCAGGGTAGGACGGGCGGGTAGTCATTTTTATTCTTTGTCGGTTGAATGTCGTACTTTTCTTCCTAGTGCTTGATGTGATTTTGTGTTGGTCGTTATGGTTGTTATTGCATGAGCCGCATGCATGGTGTTCGTCGTCATGTGGCGTTGTTGAGTATAATGTCATCATTACCTTCCTACACACACACACACGAAAAAAAATAAAATTGAAATTTTGTGCTTGTTATGTGAGGCTTGATGTCGTAACGACGAGGTTCATTACACTATCTTATCTTTCTACATCACACACTCATTTGTGAGCTCCTACATCTCTGACATATTTGGATTTGTGTCAAAGTCTGTTAGTGTCATTTTAACAAAATCATCTTTAACATTAATAATTTCCTTTTTCTACACTTCATATTTCCCAAGGTTATTTAAACCATCCCTCTTCTTCACCAACAATTATGTCTTCTCTTGGAAATATTTCTCTTCTTCTTAAGGTTTCTCTGCAAGTTTATTTATCTTTTGCTTCTACAATTCTATATAATCCTTCAACTTTTCCCATATTGCAATTTGGCTCATCTCGTACTATCGGTGCTATACTTTTTCATTCTTTTGTGCCCTCTATTGCAATCTTCCTCGTCTCTACTGCAATTCATCAATGTTTTTCACACCATATCATGTTCTTCTTTAGGCTTCATTTCTATCTTTTGTAACCGTAAGCCTCTCCATCACTATGCATTCTCCTTTTCTATTGGATTCAATGCAAACCCTAAATCTCTAGTCATTATACTAGGTAACAAATGCAATTTCCATCATCACAATGTCACCAACATGTTCCTCATAACATATAATTGAAGTCTTCGTTCATGAGACCTTTTAAATGCATTTTTTCTTCACAACCTATTTCAATGCCTTGGTATGGCCAAGGATCTTGCTCGCAACAAAAGATGGAGTCATCACTTTCTCTCTCATGCACACCTTCAAAGGGGTGTCCCATCTACAACCAAAACTTGTGCTCAACTTTCAAATACACAACTTGGAGTCATAACACCTAATTTTACACAATCCTTCCCTCCTTCTCACCTTCATGTGATTATCCCTTTTTTTCAACATAACAATCACAATTGCCACCACCACAACTATCATCTCAATTTTGTCATGGACCTCTCTTATGACTTTTACTACCTCTATCTCTAGAAATAATTCTTCTTAGGGACCAACTATTCTTCCTAGTAGCCAACCTTCAAGGTTCTCTTTAGTTCATGCAACTTTCTTTTCTCTTTTCTAGTAAAACTTAAAGTTATTGTCTTTGAGTCTATCTTTTAGATATTTTTTACTTTACCTCTGTTTTTTAGGGTCCTACCCTAACCCCTCTAATTATGGGTAGTTAGGTTGTTAGGACTTAGTTAATTAATGTACATTGACAATCCTATTTTAATAAGACCCACTAGGTAGTTGGCTTGTTGTTAATTAATGTAAAGGGCAATCCTTATTGAATAAGGCCCACTAGGTAATTGGTACTCAATAATGAACGTGGCCTAGTCATCAATGTAGATGACACTAATGGTTAGGGTTTGGGGTAGATAAAAACTATTTAAAGAGATAGAGATATATGTGTTGGAATACAATTTCCGTTAGACCAAAACCTGCTGGAGTTAGTCTTTGACACAATCATCAGAGTTAAGATCCACGAGAGGGACTTAACCCATGTCGCGAAATTCGTGGGAAACGCTGAACCCAATGTCCACCAATATCCCTCTAGTGCATGTTGGACGATTTTCGAACTCGATACCTATCGCTCTGATACCATTTGTTGGAATACGATTGTCGTTAGACCAAAAATTGTAGGCGTTAGTCTCCTCCACAATCATCAGAGTTAGGATCCACGAGAGGGAGTTAACCTATGTCGTGAAAATCGCGGGAAGCGCTGAACCCAATGTCCAACACTATGTAATTTTGTCAAGGAGTATCATTGTATTGTAGCACTACTCATTTGGAGGTTTCCCCTTCAAAGAGGCACATGAACATTACTCACCTTTTGAAATATCAATAGAGTTATTCATTCTAGAAGTTCAATACACTTGCTTTGGTTAATTTACTTTTTGTAGTTTGAATTTCTCAAATATTTCTCTTAATTCTTTGTTTTTTTCCATACAAGTACATTACAAGTTCCAATTGGGTGTAGCTCTATTTTTTTTGAGGACAAATTGTTACCCTCCCCTCCTAGATTCAAATCCCACTTTGTAACAAAGTTTTCTCTTAGTGAGCTGATTGTTGATGAGCTATATATGATCTATTAATGAATTGTTGACCTGGCCTTGTGCCCTGAAGAATATAGGTTTTACCTTGGGTACCATTCTCAAAATGAGGGGAAGTGCCTAGGTTGTTTCCCCCAAGATATATTACCAAGAGATTTTTTTAAAAATAAGTACGTAAATTAAAAGTGGTACTAGAGCAATTTCCCGTGCCAACATGTTCTAAAATTTTGAGATTTTTTTTATAGACTAGAGATGTGTTCTGGCATCTAAAAACATAGAGATATGTCATTCGACAAGTAAAGTTGTAGCTGAGAAGCATAGATGCAGGGAATACAAGTGGGTCACTTGTTTGGACTCCCTTGTACACCTCAGTTGATACTTGGTGAGTAGTATTGCATTAGACAAAATATGTTCACAAATTCCATCTTCCATGTATCCTTAGGTATATCAAAATTTCCCTAGGCATACCTAAGACCATCCCTACAAAAACATTTTAATCATTTGTCTCTATAGTACATCGAGTACATCAGTCGAGGAGATCACTCTTGTGTACTTAGGGATCGGGTAGTACAACTAAAGGAATGTTTAATCCTCCTTAGTTAGTGTCGCGAAAGACTAATTGAGTATGATTGTTGGAAACCCTTAAGTATATTAGAGAGTTATAGCGCTTGACATTCCCTTGCTCTAAGGACCCTCTCAAACATCTGTAGCATAGGCATCAAAATTCCAATATAACTTGGAATATCTTGATTTTGAAAATTTTGTCAATGCAATGATCTTTCGACATTAAAAACACAAAATCTAAGAGTGGTCCCAGGCTTGCTCAGAGCAATGTGGGTGACCTATCTCAAAATTATCCTCATGTGAAGTTGATCATGCTGGTATAACTCATCAGTAACCATTTCGATTGACCCACATGGTCACATGACTACCACTAGAAACATGACCATGAATACAAGGATCACGCAACTAAAAGCCGAGATCTCTATAATATCCCAAAAGGTACAATCTATCCTTGACTCAAATGTGAAACTTTGGAACAACATGTCTGCATTCCAAACAACATCACTATGTTTCAGATGCTAAGTTGAAACAATGAATCTTCAATGAGCGACGATCATCACATTTAAACACCCTTTTAATTTAAACGTTTCTTTTATTTGTTTATTTTTTAAATTATTAACAACGTGATTTCTTAAGGAGAAACACGAGTTTAGGGGGAGCATTCCTTTGCCATTGATGTCAAAGGGGGGCTGCCTTGAATTTCACATTATCATGGTATATATGTTTTTATTGTGAGATATTGTCTTATTGGTTTGCTACGAAGGAACTCATAAGCGGGTGTACTCAATGATAAAAAAATGCCTAACAAGTAGACTTGTATATATGGTCGAGATGTGGATATTTAATAAGTATACAATTATGTTTGAATTTAGTGTATGACTCCTAAAAACACGGTGAGAAGGTTGATGTTTAAATACAAAGATAAGTAAGTTCTAGGTACTGACTTTTCACTTCACGAGCGAAAGGTTCTCGGTGCAAGTTTTAAATTACTTTAATGAAATCCATATTTATTATATTTTAATGCAAAAATCAAATTGTTGGAAATTGATAACAAGGAGTAAAAAATTGTACCCACATTTGTTTTTTATTTTGAAAAAAATTAACAAACATTTTTAATTTTTTTTTAATAATAATGTTATAGTTTTAATATTTTGAAAAAATTATCAAACATATTTTTTTAATTTCAAGAATAATGTTATAGATATATTGAATTTTCCCCCATTTAAGATTTATAGACTTTCACTCATTTTAATGATCACTTAAACAAGTTGAACACAAGGTTTATCTTAATATACAACCCAATTATCTTACCACTTAAGATACTTCACATATAAGTCTACTAGTATAACTTAATAAACAATCGAAATAGTTTTTCTTTATAATTAAGATAGAAAAAATGAGTAATACAACATAATAAGAAACATAAATAATTTCTCTTAATAATTGAGATAGAAGAAGTGAGTAACAACATAATGAAAATAGATTTTAATGACCTCTTTTTCTAATAGATATAAACTTCCTAACAATTTTATTTTAACTAAATATAACAACCACTCAATATCTTTATTTTAACAAAACATTATGTTCACATACCAATTTTTTTAATATGCGATATAAATCTGGGTGAAATCACTTATTTATGTTGTCTAAATTGCATTTTCGAATGTTAGCGTCTTAAAAAACCCTTTGGGTGCTTGGATTATACATAGTCAACCACTTAAATCTACAGTTCTAACAATTTATGACGGACAAAATCAACTGGAAAATATAAAGAGCCAAAACATATAGCATTTAGACTATGTGCTTACTTATTGCTGGAATATGATTTTTTTTTTTTAACTTTTAATTACTTTATATCTCTATATAAAATTGATATTAAATTATTTTGTTTAAGGTGGACATATAAATATTTTGTTTATGGTGAACATTGAAATATTTTTTTGTTATATATATATATATATATATATATATATATGTTTAACATATTTTTTTAATTACTGTGTTGTAGTTAAAAATGTTCCTCTATTTTTTTTTTCAAAATTTGAATAATTCTCATAGTTTGATTTTCTTACCTTAAATCAACCTCCTATCTCTAGTTTAATCAAGCCTTCGCTATTATTATAGAATCCCTAGATCCACCATTCAATTTTATTTGTTTATAATTATAACATATAAACTAATCTTTAACCCATATATTCTTCTATTCCTAAATCATAATTTAACGTTAAATTTTGTTCAGTTCAATCTTTATTCCTTGATAGTCAAGATATGTCAACTCCTACCTAGTCTAACCCAGACTCAATATCGAGAGTCAAAATCAATTGAAGGACTTTAAAAGATATCAAATGATATCCATATACCATTCTTCCTTTTATAATTCTTGCATGATCATTTGATTATTTAAGAACTCATGATGAATTTATGCCCCCTTCCTTTCAAAATTTAAGCTACTTATAGGGGATATGTTGAGGATATTTTAAAAGAAATAATTGCCATTCAACGGTTAATTTAAACTAGTGGAAACATGTGAAGAGTGGCCATGTCCAACAAGTCAAGGATTAATTTTAAAAGTTTGTGAGACGAGTAGAAAGAGGTATTTCCGAGATGGTTTTGAGTTAATCTTTGATAAATTTAATTTATAATGGTAATTTATGAACTTAAGACTTATTCTCCTTGCAATATGATTAATTACATTTAATAGTTACACAAAGGAGACTGGAAGTTATCATTCAAGAGAATATAAACGACAATGTTGGATACTTAGAAAAGGATTGGTTGGGAAAGAACGAGAGCATAGTCTTTCATTCATCGATAGTCTGTAAATACTCTGAAAAATATGTAATGGATTTTCTGCACAATTTAAATAAAAATATAGGATTCATTCCACAGTTCTCCGAGTTTGTAACCTTCTTATGTTAATTTAAATCCACATCACAGTTGTTAGGATGTATTTCAAGAATCTAGTTAGAAAGTAATGATATGTTGAATGTTTGACATGCTCAACATTTTTATTAGTTTTTTCTTTTTAAAACTTCATTAATGCTCAGATTGTGTACGCTTATTCCATGAACAATATTTATTATCTCATGGTGCTGCATTAATCACTAATTTAGTGAACATAATAATCTTCATTTTAGAAGTTAATGTTTAAATAGTGGCCTAGTACCTCATTGGAAATAACTCTGGGTATTGATTGTTTAGATATTCTGGAAGTACATTTAGATAGATGCACATTTGCATATTAGTTGATAGCACATATTCTTCGAAGTTAATTAATGGACTACCATCCTCCATTAGTATTCAGACTTCTATTTGTTTTATTTTAGATATTATATGCTAATATTTGAAGTAACTTCTTTATTTCTACCATACTTTATTTTGATAACTTGGGAAATAGATATTATGCTGCCCTCTTTGATGAGATAAATTGTCTAGTTTTGTTATTCATATGTGCATTCATATTTTACATGAATTTTCCTTATTATCTTCTATTTTAGTTCTTTATGCATATATGAACTTTATTGAATATCTTATGCATGAGGGTTTCCCCCCTCTAGCTTATGGATTCTTCCAAGAAATCCTAAAGTAGGGAGGCTTTATCTAGGCCTCATAGAGTGCCTTGGCATTGTTCCCTTGCCAGGAGAAACCTGAGGAACAACATTTGTTTTGGCGACGTTGCAGGGGAACGAAGTTCGAAATGTTTCTTTTCCTGGGGTATGAAAAATACAAGTTCCGACTCTTGGTGGTGGACATGAACATAACAATAGACATTTGCTTCTTTTGAAGAGAATATTTTAAAGAAAATTTTCACTTGGCGACTCCACAAAGTTTCCATGGAAAACTCAATTTCTTCTCGAGTAGTTGTGATGTTTGCTCCTTTTGATTTTTCTGCTATACCTAGCTTTCCAAATGATATGCCTGATATTGAAATATGGATTAAATGCCTTTCTTGGTTTTGAGAAGATGTTAATGATATCCTTGCACAACATTTACAATATTTTCACGATTGTATGAATTTTCTAGGTATTGTTCATGAAGATGTGTTAATGAAGCTTTTCACGATGTTTTTGGAGAGAGATGCTCGAGAATGCTTTAGAAGTCTTCCTCTTGCTAGTATTTCTTATTTGAAAGATTTTCATGCATGCTTTCACTATCATTGTAGGATAATCTATCTGGCCGAGTTTCTTTTTGAACATTGTTGTAATGAAGAATATGAAATAGAACATAACTCCTATAATAGTAAAGAGGAAAAGGAATTTACTGATAATGAATTTAATGAATTGTTGACCTGGCCTTGTGCCCTGAAGAATCTAGGTTTTACCTTGGGTACCATTCTCAAAATGAGGGTAAGTGCCTAGGTTGTCTCCCCTAAGATATATTACCAAGAGATTTTTTTTTAAATAAGTAAATTAAAAGTGGTACTAGAGCAATTTCCTGTGCCAACATGTTCTAAACTTTAGAGATTTTTTTATATATACTAGAGATGTGTTCTGGCATCTAAAACATAGAGATATGTCATTCGACAAGTAAAGTTGTAGCTGAGAAGCATAGATGCAGAGAATACAAGTGGGTCACTTGGTTGGACTCCCTTGTACACCTCAGTTGGTACCTGGTGAGTAGTATTGCATTAGACGAAATATGTTCACGAATTTCATCTTCCATGTATCCTCAGGTATATCAAAATTCACCTAGGCATACCTGAGACCATCCCTACAAAAACCTTTTAATCATTTGTCTCTATAGTACATCGAGTACATCAGTCGAGGAGATCACTCTTGTGTACTTAGGGATCGGGTAGTACAACTAAAGGAATGTTTAATCCTCCTTAGTTAGTGTCGTGAAAGACTAATTTGAGTATGATTGTTGGAAACCCTTAAGTATATTAGAGAGTTATAGCGCTTGACATTCCCTTGCTCTAAGGACCCTCTCAAACATTTGTAGCATAGGCATCAAAATTCCAATAGAACTTGGAATATCCTAATTTTGAAAAATTTGTCAGTGCAATGATCTTTCGACATTAAAAACACAAAATCTGGGAGTGGTCCCAGGCTTGCTCAGAGCATTGTGGGTGACCTCTCTCAAAATTATCCTCGTGTGAAGTTGATCATGCCGGTATAACTCATCGGTAACCATTTCGATTGACCCACATGGTCACATGACTGCCACTAGAAACATGACCATGGATACAAGGATCACCCAACTAAAAGCCAAAATCTCTATAATATCCCAAAAGGTACAATCTATCCTTGACTCAAATGTGAAACTTTGGAACAACATGTCTGTATTCCAAACAACATTACTATGTTTCAGATGCTAAGTTAAAACAATGAATCTTCAATGGACGACGATCATCACATTTAAACATCCTTTTGATTTAAACATTTTTTTTGTGTTTATTTTTTAAATTATTAACTATGTGTTTGAAACAATGAATCTTCAATGGATGACGATCATCACATTTAAACATCCTTTTAATTTAAACGTTTTTTTTTTGTGTGTTTATTTTTTAAATTATTAACAATGTGTTTGCTTAAGGAGAAACACGAGTTTAGGGGGAGCATTCCTTTGCCATTGATGTCAAAGGGGGGCTGCCTTGAATTTCACATTATCATGGTATATATGTTTTTATTGTGAGATATTGTCTTATTAGTTTGCTACGAAGGAACTCATAAGCGGGTGTACTCAATGATAAAAAACGCCTAACAAGTAGACTTGTATATATGGTCGAGACGTGGATATTTAATAAGTATACAATTATGTTTGAATTTAGTGTATGACTCCTAAAAACACGGTGAGAAGGTTGATGTTTAATACAAAAATAATTATGTTTAAACAATTTGTAAGTTCTAGGTACTGACTTTTCACTTCACGAGCGAACGGTTCTCGGTGAAAGTTTTAAATTATTTTAATGAAATCCATATTTATTATATTTTAATGCAAAAATCAAATTGCTGGAAATTGATAACATGGAGTAAAAAATTATACCCACACATTTTTTTTTTTTAATTTTGAAAAAAATTATCAAACATTTTATTTTTTATTTTTTTAATAATAATGATATAGTTTTAATATTTTGAAAAAAATTATTAAACATTTTTTTTTTAAATTTAAAAAATAATGTTATAGATATATTGAATTTTTCCAGATTTAAAATATCAAGAATTTAAAATATCATTTTTCTAAGTATGGAAAATAATATTTTTTTCAATCATTTTTAATTGACAAAATTACATAAGTTGGTGATTTATAATGAATATATTTTCACTAATTTTAATGATCGCTTAAACAAGTTGAACATGAGGTTTATCTTAATATACAACCCAATATCTTACCACTTAATATACAACCCAATATCTTACCACTTAAGATACTTCACATATAAGTATATAGTATAAAGTGGGTTGGTACTTGCTTGACACATAAACTTAATAAAAAATGGAAATAGTTTTTCTTTATAATTAGGATAGAAAAAGTGAATAATACAACATAATAAGAAACAAAAAAAATTTCTCTTAATAATTGAGATAGAAGAAGTGAGTAATAATTGAGATAGAAGAAGTGAGTAATACAACATAATGAAAATAGATTTTAATGACTTTTCTTTTTCCAATGGATATAAACTTCCTAATAACTTTATTTTAACTAAATATAACAACCACTATATCTTTATCTTAACAAAACATTATGTTCGCATACCAATGTTTTTAATATCTTACAAGGTAAGCCGAGGTTTGGATCCACTAACCTCACACAATGGAGTGCCTTAACAAAGTAATGAACTCCATCACCGACAACACCTTAGGGCTGGACCTATGTATATATTATGATTATATGAGATATTATCTCTCTCCCTCTCTCTCTCTCTCTCTCTCTCTCTCTCTCTCTCACACACACACACACACACACACACACTTATGGCATTGTCTAAACGTTCTAAGTTTTGACATTTTTCACCGGAATCTGGCGATATAAATCTGGGTGAAATCACTTATTTATGTTATCTAAATTACATTTTTGAACGCATCAATAGATTTAACGTCCTAAAAAACCCTTTGGATGCTCGGATTATACATAGTCAAGCACTTAAATCTACAGTTCTAACAATTTATGACCGGATTTCAGACAAAATCAACCGGAAAATATGTCTGAGAAAAAGCCAAAACATATAACATTTAGACTATGTACTTACTTATTGCTCTGATTTAATCAAGCTTTCACTATTATTCTAGAATCCCTAAATCCACCATTCAATTTTATTTGTTTATAATTATAATATATAAACTAACCTTTAGCCCATATATTCTTCTATTCCTAAATCATAGTTTAAAGTGAAGTTTTGTTTAAACCTTCATCAGTTCAATCTTTATTCCTTGATAGTCAAAATATTTCAACTCCTACGTGGTCTAACCCAGACTCAATATCAAGAGTCAAAATCAATTGAAGGACTTTAAAAGATATCAAATGATATCCATATACCATTCTCTTTTATAATTCTTGCATGATCATTTGATTATTTAAGAACTCATGATGAATTTATGCCCCCTTCCTTTCAAAATTTAAGCTACTTATAGGGGATATGTTGAGGATATTTTAAAAGAAATAATTGCCATTCAACGGCTTAAATGGTTAATTTAAACTAGTGGAAACATGTACATGTGAAGAGTGGCCATGTCCAAGAAGTTAAGGATTAATTTTAAAAGTTTGTGAGAAGAGTAGAAAGAGGTATTTACGAGATGGTTTTAAGTTAATCTTTGATAAATTTAATTCATAATGGTAATTTATGAACCTAAAAACTTATTTTCTTTGTATGATTAACTACATTTTTGTATGATTAACTACATTTAGTAGTTATGCAAAGGAGACTTAAAGTTATTATTCAAGAGAATATAAAAAACAACGTTGGGTACTTAGAAAGGGATTGGTTGGGAAAGAATGAGATCTGTAAATATTATGAAAAATATGTAATGGATTTCTTGTACAATTTAAATAAAAATATAGGATTCATTATTTGGTTTTCCGAGTTTGTAACCTTCTTATGTTAATCTAAATCCACATCACAGTTGTTAGGATGCATTTCAAGAATTTAGTTAGAAAGTAATGATTTGTTGAATGTTTGGCATGCTCAACATTTTTATTAGTTTTTTCTTTCTAAAACTTCATTAAAGTTCAGATTGTGTATGTTATTCCATGAACGATATTTATTATCTCATGGTGTTGCATTAATCACTAATTTAGTGAACACAATAATCTTCATTTTAGAAGTTAATGTTTAAATAGTGGCCTAGTAACTCATTGGAAATAACTCGTATTGATTGTTTAGATATTCTTGAAGTACATTTAGATAGATGCACATTTGCATATCAATTGATAGCACATATTCTTATTATCTCATGGTGCTGTATTAATCACTAATTTAGTGAACATAATAATCTTCATTTTAGAAGTTAATGTTTAAATAGTGGCCTAGTAACTCATTGGAAATAACTCTGGGTATTGATTGTTTAGATATTCTCGAAGTACATTTAGATAGATGCACATTTGCATATCAATTGATAGCACATATTCTTCGAAGTTATAAATTAATGCACTGCCATCCTCCATTAGTATTCAAACTTCTATTTGTTTTATTTTAAATATTATATGCTAATATTTGAAGTAACTTCTTTATTTCTACCATCGTTTATTTTGATAACTTGGGAAATAGATATTATGGTGCCCTCTTTGATTAGATAAATTGTGTGGTTTTGTTATTCATATGTGCATTCATATTTTACACGAATTTTCCTTATTATCTTCTATTTTAGTTCTTTATGCATATATGAACTTTATCAAATATCTTATGCATGAGGGTTTACCCCCTTTGGCTTATGGATTCTTCCAAGAAATCCTAAAGCAGGGAGGCTTTATCTAGGCCTCATAGGGTGCCTTGGCATTGTTCCCTTGCCAAGAGAAACCTGAGGAACAACATTCGTTTTGGCGCCTTTGTTGGGGAATGAAGTTCGAAAGGTTTCTTTTCCTGGGGTATGGACAAAGACAAGTTCTGACTCTTGGTGGTGGACATGAACATAACAATAGATGTTTGGTTCTTTTGAAGAGAATATTTTAAAGAAAATTTTCACTTGGCGACTCCACAAAGTTTCCATGGAAAACTCAATTGCTTCCCGAGTAGTTGTGATGTTTGCTCCTTTTGATTTTTCTGCTATACTTGGCTTTCCAAATGATATGCCTGATATTGAAATATGAATTAAATGCCTTCCTCGGTTTCGAGAAGATGTTAATGATATCCTTGCACAACATTTACAATATTTTCGCGATTGTATGGATTTTCTAGGTATTGTTCATGAAGATGTGTTAATGAAGCTTTTCATGATGTTTTTGGAGAGAGATGCTCGAGAATGGTTTATAAGTCTTCCTCTTTCTAGTATTTCTTCTTTGAAATATTTTCATGCATGCTTTCACTATCATTATAGGATAATCTATCTGGCTGAGTTTCTTTTTGAACATTGTTGTAATGAAGAATATAAAATATAACATAACTCCTATAATAGTAAAGAGGAAAAGGAATTTATTGATAATGAATTTGAACAAGAAAGTAGTTATGAACATTCTCAAGAAGATACACTCTCTTTTCCCATTCCTAAAGATAAGTAGTTATGAACATTCTCAAGAAGATATACTTTATTTTCCCATTCCTAAAGATCAAAGTCATAACTATGATCAAGATATTGCTTCCTCTTTCCCTGAGAGTGATCAAGAGTTTCAAACGATTCTTGAATATTTTAAAGATACTTAATATGTTGATATTTTGAAAGATGAAGATATTGATTTGTCTGCTAATTTTGCTCACTATTTTATTTATCATAAATTCTTTGATATAGATGATAAACAAAGTTTTGTAGAGCAATTTTTGTATGATCTTAAACAAAGCCTCTATTCCCAAGTACAAAAGAAAGAATATTTAGTAGTTTTAGCTTCCCATGATGAACAAATGTAAATACCTTCGGAAGCTTCAAGAAGCCCACACGAGGATATGGATACTAAAACAGACTCTGTTGTAATAAATTCTATCCCCAAACTTTTTCAAAATTCAATATTTACTAATGTATTTGATAATGAGGATTTATTTATTTCTTCTCTTTAAGATGATAAAGAGATGTATGAGAAAAGGGTAGAAACATTAGTTCATGAAAGTTCACATGACAATATGAGTAGATTTTATGTTGATGGATCAACATAGCAATTGATTGACATTGAGCCTTATATTAGTAGGCCTATTTATGATGAATTTCAAGATTTCCATAACGAGTCTTTTAAAGATAATTTTGCTTATAAGGTTAATGGAGATTGTATTGTTGAAAATGAATTTCAAGATATACATCAAGCCAATACTACCATTGACATTATGTCTGAGAATTTACATGAGGACTTAGGTGCTCAAAAAGAACAAAAATATCATCTATATAACATTGTTGTTCAAGAAATAATTGAAGATGAACATAGACATGAATCTTTTGACAATGATTTTGAGAATAGGTATATTTCTAAACTTATAGTCCAATTGTGTTCTCAAATGTTGAACCCGTGTATGTTGAATATGAAAATTCAGATATTGTGTCTTGTGAGGGTATATTGGTGCCATTTATTTTTGCTGAAGAAACTGTTGTCCCAAATCTTTTTGAAGACTAAGCTATTGATGAAGAAAGGCATAATTCTTCATTTACAAAAGTTATTATCAACTCACCTATTTATGATGATTTTCATGAATATGGTGATAATGATTTTCAAAGATCATCATGTTCAATTTCGATTAAATAAGATTTAAATTCATATTCATTTGAAAACGTGTTTGCTCATAACTATTGTCATGAAGTTTCTGTTCAAAAATTTAGTAGTCAGGTTAAACATAAAACACAAACTTGTGTGGATGATGCAAGCATTGAAGAACAAAAAACTTCTCAAACAACACCCTCATAAAGTTTTGGCAATCAACCTAGGTATGATGGTTATGATGATTATGATGTTGATTTCCATGAACAAGAAGAACAAATTTGTATTTCATCATCGACATATATTTCCAACATTGAACCTACCTATGTCAGTTATGAAAATCCATATGAAGAACAAGTTTACAATCAACAAGTAACTAAAATTTTTGAATGAGAAAAGGAATGCATGTTTGCTGAAATTTCCACTAATGATACAAAGGGTTTGATACATGATATTGTCGATTTATCCTTGTATTTTCTTCATGATTATAAAACCAAAGTAAAACTTGATGAAGATTCAAATGTTTTGATACGTGATAAACAATATAGTAATGTCGGCCTACTACTAATCCTTTCTTATTATTGCAACTCAAAATAATGTTTTTACATACAATATGATAGGGAGAATGTACATCGGTCTTTACAAGATGGTGATTATACATGGAATTATATTGAAAACCTTTGTCAAAACTCACAAGTAGACAAGCTCATACATAGAACACAATTGAGGCTAACATTAAACTTTTTTGAAGGGATAGCAAGTGAAGGAGACATCCTACATTGTTATGAAGGAGAGAATGAAGTCAACAAGGTCATAGGTGAAGTAGGAAGATGCATAGTTGCAACTAGTTTGCCACTTTATGTGCACAAATTAAATGTTCTTATACCGACCTTGATAAACCAAGGGCTTCACACTAACCAACTTGAAGATCCAATTGGGGCATGGTTGGAGTTTGTTCTATCAGAAACATCAATTATTTATAGAAGTTTAAACACATTTCTAGTGGACTATAAGTATGAATTAAGTATTTAGATTGGGTCTTAGTTACTTAAGTTGATTATATTATCTTTGACTCAATGCATTCAAAGTTTTATTTTTGTAAACAAAATAATTTCTTGGTTGCATTGGGAAGTGGATTATGCCTAACCTCGCTACCTTTGATAATTAGATTAGGGTGGAATACATGTATATAAATAAGCTTCTTGCTAAGCATAGTGTAGTTGTTGATTGTATATACTTTAGGATTTTTTATTTTACTTTTTAATGGGTATCATAGGGTTTGAAAATAAAATATAATAAAGAAAAGACTAGGATTATAAAACTTTTCTCTCTCATTATAACAAGGTCTTAATGGAAATGATATCCCCGATTGGTGACTATATCCATAGTATTTTGTCATGGTGAGATTGGGGAACATCTTTAAGATATTTATTTTCCTAGTGATTAGGTTGAGAGGATAGTTCTTTTGTAATCATGTTCTAGAAGCTAGATGGGATGTCAAATTTCGAAGTTAGTCATCTTAACCTACTCAAGGTTCCATATCCACACATAACATTAAAGAATAAATGGACTATGCAGAGAGATAATGTCAAGGCTGTGGGGATGGACACAATAAATGAGTATACATTATTACATGAGAATATCCAACTCATCTTCACTAACATGCATCATCCTTATATGTTTAAAACATATTTATTGCTCCCATCTCAACATGCTTAAAGCACAAATAAAAATAAGATTGAGATGGTGAAAAAAAATTCAATTGGGAAATGAAGGTATCTACGTCGGGTCTATGGACGCTCGTTGAAAAAAGAGCAAGGCCTGTGATGTTTGGGTAGCTACACCATATGCTATGGACTCTTTTTGGTAGTGTAGCAACATCAGAAGACAAGAGAGGGTTCTCGTACTTTTATACTCCATCATTAGAAGTCCCCTCAAATTTGACCATGTCTTGACACATTAAGACTATGTTACTGGTAAATGAACTTCATCAATCATTACTTTGAGTAAGATAGAGAATAACTAGGGATTTGACATTCAATCCTAACCTATTGTGTCTGATTACCTTAAGCAACATCTAAGTAGATTGAAAATGAAAAAAAAAATGATCTTTATCTTTCATAACCAAACTCATTGTTTTCGGTATACCTAGATTTTCAGTTGTCATCAATTTTATCATTCTTACTGTATATTCATTTATATTGAGAGAGAAAGGATTTATTTTCCCGCATTAGTGTTTTATTTCATGCATTAGGGTTTTGTTTCCTTGTAAATAACTTAGAAAACTTTTGAAATAGAGGGAGAGTTCTTTCTTGAGTTTGCAAAATTTGACTCATGTCATATTAAGAATCTTTTATTTCAAATGATGAACATGTTTGACTAACTATTGTTACTTGCGAAAGAATCTTTCCATCATATTTGAAGCTCTTGCAGGTACCAATTCATGGAACAAGAAGGTGGATCTATTAGCAAAAAAGGAGAAACACAAGCTGGTGAATTGGTTCAAAGATTCAGTGGTTGACAAGGATGAGAACTAATTTCAGAAATGAAATTGACTCCATGCCCAATGACAGAAGGCACATGTCTACAGTTCTTGGTGCCTCATAGGGAGACACCATCCCCCAGTTGAGCTAGATGTTGTAGCTAAAAATGTCCCTCTATTTTTTTTTCAAAATTTTGTTAATTCTTGCCATTTGATTTTCATTTTGCTTACCTTAAAGCAACCTCCAATGTTTTGTTCGATCAAGCCTTCATTATTATTCTACAATCCCTTAATCCACCATTCAATTTTCTTTGTTTATTATTATAACATAATCTAACCTTTAGCCCATGTATTCTTCTAAACCTAAATCATAGTTTAAGGTGAGGTTTTGTTTAAACCTTGATCAAGTTCAATCTTTATTCCTTGATAGTCAAGATACATGGAAACTCCTAACTAGTCTAACCAAGGCTCAACATAAAGAGTAAAAATCAATTGAAGGAATTCAAAAGATATCAAATGATATCCATGTACCATTCTTCCTTTTAAATTCTTGCATGATCATTTGATAATTTAAGAATTCGTGATGAATTTATGCCCCCTCCCTTTTGAAATTTAAGCTACTTATAGGTGTTGGTTCATTCTACACTTGAATGTGTCCTTCTTAACGTTGGGGTGTTGAAGATCCATGGTTTTTCCAGAGTTGACCAACAAAAACCCCAAGGCGTCGACATATTAATCCTCAACCAAAGACCGAAGAAGGTCTCGCACAAGATGCCATGAGAATCATAGAGACCATATGGTCTTGTGTCGGTGATGAAGGATTAGTTACACATGAATCCACTCAGGATGGAATTAATAATTTCCATTGCATTCTATTTAACCATTAACAACATATAACATCAACACATACATTCATTTGACACATGATCAACATCTCATAAGATAAGAATCACTACAACTTTATTATCTTCATTCAACCATTCACATGCATACATTAAGCAACTTATCAATTAACAACAATAGATCCCTACACTCTTATACATTTTCCCAGTATTACATTACATAGTGCCATGCACTTTCTTTGAGACTCTGCAGGTGCTACAAACCATACTCACAACCAGATACATTACAAAACACAGGCTCATAGCGAGCTCAAGGACATTGAAAACAACTACCAATCACTAGCTATCCCATTGAGTAGCTAACTAACCAACTCTCTTTCTGTTTTCATTTCTCCCTTTTATCTTCTTCTCTACTTTGACGCTCTGTCACTTTAAGTTATACCCCACTTGCTCCTATGACTACCTATTTTGCATGATTCCATCACCCACATGCAGTCCACATAGCCTCTTTGGAGTCATGGAAATCTTAAATATCTGATAACTCATCTCCTTACTGCTCCATGATCTCTCATGATACATGAAGTAATCATTCAGGAATATTTCCTAAATATTCTTTTCTTGACTCTGGTGTGCATGCAGTGTCTTCTTAATTTTTGGTGCACATCAAAAAACTCAGACTGGTGCGCATTGGAAAAAATTGTACTGGCATGCATTAGAAAAACTTTAATCGACGCGCGTTCCTCCTATCACCCACTACGCAGTTGCTTGAGTGTGCACAAAAAATGAATAGGCGTGCACAACTACATTTATGCGCGCATGCAATATTTACCCAAAACGTTGGGTCGCAACAGGCCCCTACCACTATTATTTGGTTCGTCCTTGAGCCAAGTGCCTCATGGAGTGACTGTTGTGATAGGCAAAACCATCTTCATGAGCTCCTGAAGGAAATCTTTGAATTAGTTATCAAACTCATTGAGAGTGTCATGAAGTTCTCGTGTGAGCTGAACAACCTCATCTGCATTGGTTGTTGTGACTCGAGGCACTGTCAGGTCCATTGTTTCCATATTATTGATCAAGGGGGAGACAACCACCTGAACGTCTATCAACTGAGTATAAAATATTTAGGCCTTATCGACCACATTAATGGCTAGCTCTGAAATGATTTGTTGCTCAGCCTAGCCGACAACAATCTCCTTATTTTTTGTCATAATATATGCCATCGTAGCTTGGTGCTTGTCGGGAGATAGAGAATCCAAGCTACTCGTTTGTTGTGCGACCTCAGTTTTTGCCACGTGAACTCTGTCATCAATGGTAGTCAATTCAAGGGGGTTTTGTAGATGATTCCATAAGGTGAAGCTGTATTCGACCACCCCCAAAAATTCCTTCAATATGTGTTGGTCATCTTGGATGACTACTTTGGCCAACACAATCTTGTTTTGCAAGTAAATTTCCTATGGGGTTGTCTGTTGGAGTGGCGGGTGGAGGGTCATAAGTTGTGAGTCCAAATTTTGTAGACATGCCTTCACGACCGAGATTTTGATACAAGGGGGAATGTTGCTACCTTCTTCTAAGGTGTTCGGTAACTGCGCATATAAATTGTCCACCATCCCTTGGAGGTCGTTGAATGCAGTACTACTCTTAGTAGTGGAAATTTTTCCTGAAATTCTAGGCATCCAAGAAGTTGTCAATGAATTCATTAAGGATATAACGTCCTAGGCCATCTGGACACCTTCTAGACACCTCTCTACTTCTATGAGTACCTCGAGTGGAAACTCCTCCTTTGTACAATTGCACAAGATTGTACAAGCGAGAATTGGGTTGTAAACTGAACTGGCCGAGTATTAATTTCAGAAATCACCACCCCACACGTTCCCCATCGCATATTGTACTTTCCATACACATCATTTTGGGCAACATCTTTAGCGGTCAGTGATTTCTTGGGTTCCTCGCCATGTATGGGTAATCCAATAACCCTCTGGATTGTTGCTACATCAATTGGATATTCCCCCCAGCCAAGGGTATCCACCATGTAGGCGAGTAAGTAAGAAGAGAACGCAGATGGTCACCGACTGTCCATGGCCAAAGTGAAGAAAATCAACTAGGGACAATATGCTGACCTGACTAAGTGGTTTGGCCCAGTATTATGTGAGAACCAATTGTTGACCATTCATACTCCGAACCACCTTCACATAATTGTGAAATCCCAAGGCTAGATATTGTACAGAGTCTCAAACCTTATAGTCGACGAACTGGATATCCTGCACTTTCCCCATATGGGATCCTATAAAGCTCACATTTTGGGCTAACAACGGCTCTGGTATCTATCAATCTTAAGCTGTCTTTGATTTATTTGGGGCATGCATCCTGCTTGACAAATCCATTCAAACCATTCCCGCCGAGTCTGCTTTTTGCTAGTGTTAATAAGTGAATATAATGCCCTTTCTTGCTTTTGATCTACTCTTCCGCCGTTATGAAGTTTTGGAATCCTTCTTGTAAACTAGAAATAGGAATGCATACATTTGAGGAGGGGAAAGTGGCTAGGTGAGTACGATAGAACAACCGCGGGAACATGCACCAAGTTGTTAATAACTCGAAGTGCAATACGACTCTCTTCGAAAGCCACTAGAATATTAATACCTCTACCGTCTTGTTATCCCCTCCAAAAGTAAATGAAAGTGTTTCATGTTGTGGCCCCACCGACATTCTAGATTAATGAGCCACGTCATCTCTTTGCATGCCCTTTTGAATTCATGGTGCATGCCCACCCCTTTTTATTGCCAAATGTGTGTAAGCTCTGGGAAGAATCTTAGCATTTATCATCAGGTACCGACACAATAGGATATTCCTTAGGGATAGTACGACATTTATGTCACTTATTAGGGTATGGAAATATTTGGGATGTCAAATTTTAAATGTGATGTTGATGTCTTCGAATGATGATGATGTGGATGACATCGTACATGCACGAGTATTATTCTTCGGGGGTGTCACGCATGACTCTTGCGCACCCCTTCATTGGTCCAACCTTGGTTAATTGGTCGTAGTGACCCTTGGCAGGTCACGACGCTTCTTCACACGTGCCCAACCACTCAGTTTCCACTATGGAGGAATTGGACTCGACCAGACTAGATCTGGTGCCATCCTCTGACTAACTACTAGTTTCATACTCATGCGTAATTCATCTATTTTTTCAATGGGGTGAGGAGGATTGAATGGGTAGATGTTCTTTCTATTACAACATATTGAGTAGCCATATCCATTATTCACGTACATGAATACCTTACTTTTCCATTAGAAAATTGAGGAACTTGGGAGGGGGGGTAGAGGTCTTCCTTGACAGAGTGCGTTGGGCCTTCAGATATCGGCTTCGCGCCCTACATCGCTGCTTGACTACCCAACATCGTTCACAAGAAAACATATATTGGCAGATATCCACCCTTGGCCTGAATATTTCTCTTAGTGGATCCTCCACAACTACCCATTCTTGAAGATGTTCTCGATGTGCAACCCACCATTGCACGGGTATTCCCATTAACACTGTATCCAGGGCACGTACTCGGTGGTAATATGCTGCATCCATGAAATAAACACATCCACCAGATCCATCCCATCAAACCAGTAGGACCTGAATCCTTCTTCGTGCACTTCTGTGGTAATGCAGACACATCTCCTTGTCGAGACTTCATAAATCTTGTTTTGCCACCTCTCCATGGCATCTTCTGAATCAATATCATATGACTTCATGCTCCTCCAACTTAGTTCCCCATCCAATATGGGATTGACATAATATTCCATGCACTCCTTTATCTTGTATATATTTTCAATAACGGAGCTCCACGCATCCTCATCTACTGTCTCATTATATCTATCCCCTTAATTGGGATCTAATGACACGATCACATGCGGGGTGTCGGTCTCAAACAACATGTATCACTTTTTCAGATTCAACACAATATTGTTTTCAAAGGCCCAATCAATGCTAAGTAGGGTTGGGTATGGATCATAATCATCCATGATCTCTATCACTTTAAAGTATGCCTTTGTCCTTACCCCTTCTATGTTCACCTAGAATTTCTCCAATTGGCCTATTGGGTAGACTTTGTATTGATTAGCCAATTGAAGCTGGATGGATGACTATACCAAATTTGGTTTACCCATCAATTCCCATGACTTCTTCAGTGGGATGTTCAAGTCGAAACCCAGATCCAACATGACCCCATCCATCTCATAGCTTCTAAGTTCAACTGTCATCTTGAATTATCTTCCAGTGTGCTTCTGCTCACTGACCTGACACATGTCCCTTTCTGGTAGGGGGGTCAATATATCTCTATATATCCCTTCTTCCCCCATGCAAGTGGATAACATCTGTTTCAACTTCGTACAACATCATGATCACTTAACAATCTTAAACAATGCAAGAAGTTACTTACTTTTAATCCCAAGTCTCTGTTTCACGCCCAGGTCGCACAATGCTTCTTTTCACAATGTGAGCTTCAACTCTTCATGTACATGTTTCTATCTTTCCCTTTGTTTGGTGCGTCACAAATCGTCTTGTCTGCGTGCTTCTTCCAACAACCTTTGCGTTGTGCATTTTAGTTCCTTGCGTACCCGAGCTTCCTCCAAAGACCTCTGCGTGGCACACTGCAATTCTTCATGGGAACATGCCTCTTCTAGTGACCTCTGTGTCACTCACTATACTTCCTCATGGATTTTGGGCCTCTTCAAATGATCTTTGTGTCAGGAACTGCAACTCTTCTCATGCTATTTCTTCCTCTATGGCCCTTTGTGCGTTGCGTAGAAATTGCTTCTGCTAGACAACATCAAATTTAGGAGGGGGTTGCGCCGCCTCTCTTATATTCTCCTCCGGCCTTTGACCCAATCTTTCACCATGCTCAAAGTCCATCCTTGTCTTTTCTCTACCTCGGGTTATCACTGGTACATCAAATTTATCATCCTTTTTCTGATTCACGTGCGGCTCTACAGTCACCATGTTGCAATGTGCCTTCTTCTCTTCCCACTTCTTCAAAAAGTCGAGACAATCCTCTGTAACATGCTCAAGGATGTAGCAACACCCATAGAGAGTGTTTGGTTTGGTACAAAATATTGACACATGGACTATCTCGCCACAGTTAAAACAAGTTGGGGGTCGACCTCCACCTCCTCCCTATCCTCATCCCTGACTGTGTCCATATCCACCTTTGGGACCTCCTTGATATCCAACTCTATCAACACGGCGATGGTCGTCACCCTTATGTTCATCTTGAACATGAAATACATCATGGGTATGGTCTTGCATTAGCTAGAGTGTCTGACAATTGTTTACATCATGCCCCATGGGCTTACATATTTCACAGAATGGAGTATGATGTGTCTTCTGATATTTCTCCAATGTTGGGAAACAAGGTGGTATATGGCCCAATTGTCTGCAAATATCTCATCACTCTGTCTATGGTCCAGCTGGAAATGGATTCGATGCACCTATTTCCATATAGTTTCCTAGTGTAGGACACTCATCTCTATGGTTCCCCTCTAACCGACACATTTTACACCATACTTTCTCATGCATGACTTTGGCCTTTACGAAGTAGCACTGACTTTGTCGTCTTCTTCACTTGTCACTCTTATTCTTTCTTCTCCTACTCTCGCTTCTACTCCAATTGTCGCATTGTCAGGTGTTATTTCTTCTTGGGTACAAATGTGCAAGGGGGCTGGTTCAAAGGNGGGAATCCAAAGAGTTTCCTACCTGCAACCACTCAAGACCATCTATAATTTCCAACTCACTTCCCCTCCTCTCAGGGGGCATTCATCTTCCTCTCCTACCTCTGCACATCAACTCTACGCTTCATCTTCCTTTGAATTTTCATCACTCTGCAACAACCTAGGGGTTTGGAATTCGTCTTATTGGCCCCTACTACCACTACTACTAGTATCTCCACTAGATACTCTAATCTCAACGATGCACCTCTTCACTGGTCTATCCTCGTCTATTCTCCTCTCTGGTACATCACACTCTCCCGCACTTCCTCCAGGTGCGGTCTCCTTCCTCTTCATTATGGGCCTGACCCCTCGTCGTGCACCCCTTTCTATATTCCTCCTGCTTCTTTGTTCCTCTCTACTCCTTTACTCAACTCTTTTTGCGTATCTTTGAACTGTCTCTCTCTCCTCTACTCTTCTAGGTCCAGCTTATTCCTCACTTCATTTCAATAACTTATGGATCCTCCTTAGTGGTTCCATATCCTTTCTTACTTTCACCCCATATTTTCATCCTCCCTAGCACTAGGGGAGTCTGCTCATCCATCCTATCGGGCTCCATGCACATCAACCCCTTCTCCATGAACAACAACTTTATATAGAGTGGGATCTCTTCTAGCATCCTTTTTCGAGGACATTCAACAAAAATCCTCTTATCCTCACTGAAAGAATCAGTGTCTTCAACAACAAATTCAATTATATACCCTTCCTTCACTCGATCAAACCATAAATCAATGGCTCGAGTCCATTTGTTATCTAATGTGTTCAACCTATCAATTGTGATTTGATCACAGACCAGTGGTTATTGAGGCCTCAAAGCATTATTAGTAGCATTCTGCCTCTTCAACCATTCATACAACAGATAGGGAAATTCAACAAACAAAATTTCATTCATATCAATGTGGATATACCTATTCTTCCATCGATCCACATTAGCATTCATACCTTGAGTTTCCCGTCGAGAAAACTCATCTTCCTTCGCAGTCAACCAATCTTGAAGTTCCTCATGAGATGGATCCAACTTGATTGTTTTCCTTCATCATTCAATACAAAACCTTCAGCTCTTGATAGTAAAGGAACTATGGCTTCCTCAAACAAGCCCAAAGCCTGAGCTAAAGTCAAGGCAATAAAGGAAGCACATACACATGTGATTAAAATACCTAGAGAGTTAAACGTCAGAGGACCTTTGTTAGGTATGGTTCCTAGCCTCAAGTATGTGGACTACAACATCCAAGACAAGGTTCATTTCCCAGAACTGCGCTCGGATTCTTATGCATAAATCCTTGTAGAATGGAAAGTGGTACCCAAGGCATAGGCCAAGCCCATCTACAATTCCGAGATAATGACATTATTGGGTGTCCTCATTTTGGGTTCATCCCAAATATTAACTCACGTGTCAAGTTCTTACTCAACATGTTTCATGGAGGATTCCTCTAGCTAGACTTCCCATACCAAGTTGACACCGATACAATCCGCAAGTCTCAGGCCTTCCTAGAACATGGGATGATCCTACTGACGTGGTAGCATAACAATATGCCAAGCAAGACAAAGTGTACCAATCGTATGGTACACACAGTAGATTGAGAGACATGGTTATTTACACTATCACAGATGATCGAGTTCATTTCGCTATGCAAGTACTGGCCCACGAAATGATTCCTAAGCGCTGGAAGGATGATTTCTCACCTCGGGTAATCTTGGCAGCTGAGCAATGTGTCCAAGGAATCAAGATGTGTTGGGAATAATACTTGATAAACACATTAATCTAGGACTGCATGGATGCACAAGAACACGACAAGGAGTTTCACTATAGTTGGGTGTTACTCCTACTCACAATGATAGTATGACAACCACCACTAGGCCCAAAAAATCATAACGCAATTACTCAATCTTTCCCCATGCCCAATTTCAATGAGCTACAATACAATTAGGACAAGAATGTCCAACGCGAGAAAAATATGGATTTTTAGCTATGGTACATAGAAATGATCCAGACAACTGCACAATCCTTCCACATACCACACAACCTCATTGACATGTACGAGAACTATATTCAATTTGAATGTGATTTCCATAATGTTTTTATCACTGAATCGTACATTCACAGACTCCTGCCAAGATCCTCCCCTTTTGTATTATCGAAGAGGACATTTAACATGTTTTTGTGGAGTGGTCGGAGGTAGTGTTGCCCATGCGATATGAATAATTAGAGATCTTGGAAACATAGACCAAGAAGAAGCAAGAGTGGAAATTACCAGAGCAAGCCAAAGAGGCAGGTAATCAACCAGAGGTCCAGAGGAAACTGGTGCAACTAGACACGGGGAGCACTTCGCCCAGGAAGGGAAAATGATCATAAACGATGCAGAGCACAATCTCCAGGTCAAGCTCAACAAGGAACGCGTCTAGTCTATCGTTGTCGATCGACCATGTGCCCATCACATAGGAAGTCCCCTCTCATATGACATTGAAGTCTATCATGCACTAGATATTGACCCACGAGATGGAAGAAATTGAAATAGACACCAACTGTCCAGGGCAGGAGCTAGGGCCTTCCCCAGAACTAGTTCATAGGATCATTAAGGTGCTCTAATCTAATTTGGACGTGCAACATCTACTGCATCAGGAGTTGACATAAAAATTGGGTGAGCTCCACTATGCACTCCACATTATTATCCCGTCGACCAAACCCAAGATCCAAGACCAAATGGTCGTAGGTAGCACCACTAACACTACATCATTATGTAGAAGTATGCAAAAGAGGGTCCTGCGGATCAACCCATTAGCCTTGACAGCCTACGAGAAATCAACAAGTTTATATCCTCCATCATTGCCTTATGTGGAGTTAGAATTAGTGCATGCACCTTCATAGGACCTACAAGTATTCATGGAAGAAATAATGAATAAGTTGGGGGAAAAATAGTGCACACTCACTTCCTATTCAAAGTTGTAGCAAAATCACGAGCAATAGATAGTTGCACACAATGAAACCCAACAAAGACATGCACAAGAGGTAGCTGTGCACAAGGCCATCCAAGAATGCCATGAAGCATAGGTAGCTGCACACACATTGTTGATCAATGCAATATAGGAAGTATATGTCCAAGTCCTTAACACGGTTGAGGAAAATATTGAAATCCTAGCATAGAACAAACTCAACAAGGTGAAGGAAGCTATCCAACACATGCAGGCACAAAACACAGAGCTTCAACAAAGATTGAGGAGCACCCCACCATTAGAGTAGGGAGAGTTGCAATGAAAGATTGTGGTTGTAGAACATTTGCTACACCAAGGAAAAGCATGCGTGAAGGGATTCTCCAGGGTCATTGAGTACAAATTCCATCTTTGGACTCACCTACATAATGCCCCCAAAATCAACACAATTGAATATCACATATGTGTAAGTGAGGCACAAATCAAATAGAAGAAGCGGGTATTGACCTCCCTTCCACCCACAAAGCACAAGGAGGCTATGCCAGAGGTATCTAACCTTCAACAAAAGATTGCATCTCCCACACTAACCAACAAACGTTGAGAGTGATTGGGTTGGAAGCACAAGAGTAGGCACAACAACACCACTATGCACTCACATATGTGCAAGGGAAACCCCGATGATAGAGTTGGGCAAAAAAATTAAGCCGACAACTGTGTCGACCACACCGGTAAAGGTCAAATTTTTTTGCAAAGACATGAAGGAACTAATGGATATTTTTGATGATATAGACTTTGAGTTCCAAATATTCATTTTCGAGCTAACGAAGAAGGTGCCATCCATAGCCTCTGTCACACTGTAATGAATTTCGTTGGCTTGATGATAATCCAACTAATAGTGTTGGGGTCCTGTTGGCACCAAGGTTTTGGCAAAACCTTGTGCGCATCATAAGTTCTACACTACATGTGCACCACAATTTTTGTATCATGTAATTCCAAGATTCAACACCTACACCAACTGATTTTCTATTGCACACATCAACCAGTTTTCTACTGCGCACGCCAACTAGTTTTGCACTACGCACAAGGACTTGTAAAGATCACATGCATATCAAATCCTCGAAGATCAACATAATGATAGTAATTGTTTTTGTAATCGACCGATTGTTCATGGTCAAGGTAGTTAGTGAGATGGCAAGTTTGTTATGATTTCCATGCTCCTATAGAGATATAAGGAATGCATGCAAACATGTAAGGGTTGTTGTTAATTGATTATGAACTTCTGGTTCACTGTAATGGTAGAGATATAAGTGGAATATGAGAGAGAAAGTATATCGAGATATGAATCTCTGATCTTTGGTTTAAGCTTAACAAGTCTCTACATAGGCTATGACCCTCCATGTATCTGAATGTTTCACTATGATTAATGAAAGAAGGAATGAGATCCGAGTTTATACTTTCTATCATGTACTCTGTTATGACTGTATGTTGTTATAGATGTTAGAATGCATGTTACTTACATGAATGTTGATGTGAATGAATAGTATCTAATGCACAACTCTTAGCCAAGTGGTTCATGTCTGTATTTTTCTGTCATGCTATGCACAACCATTCGCTCTCCGTGATTCTCATGTGCGTCTCGGGTGAGACCTTATTCAGTCCTTGAATATTGAATATTCCAACGCAAATGGGGTATTTGTTGGTAAATCCTTTCGAACCCTAGGTTTGAAACCCCAAGCCAACATGCATATGATTCATTCCCTTGTTTCTAAATCTTTCATCATGTAGATGTTTTTTCTCAACTTGGATTCGAGTTTGTAAGTTTGTTTTCAAATTTGATATTAACCAAATGTAATCAACCAGAATGGTTCAAGTTTTGATACTAGTGTAATGAACAATAGTTCATTAGTAAGAAAGTATCCAACATAAGAAGGACATAGAGTTGAAATCCATACGAGATGAGCATATATAATTGATGATTGAATGAATGAGATATGATATGTGATGATACATTGAGCCTTGGGAAGGTATACTTATAAGCATTGATTAATTATGAAGGTGAAGGGTTGTGTCCCTTAGGTTATATATTTTAGTTTATTATTATTGTTTTTATTATTATCATTTTTATTACTATTATTATATTCATTAAATTTCCTCTCTCTTCCGAGATGCTTTGTTCTCAAAGCATAAAACATTATGTCTTCATTCTTGCTTGCAATTCTTTCACATGATAACATGTTCTTGATGTTTCCATAATAAAAAAAATGAGGCAATATAATCTTCGAAGTACGAAACATAATCTTTTTATTGTTGAAAGGTCACTCCACCACAGGTCAATATTCTATGGAACTCTATGTTAATAGGGTTCTTGGATATAAATTTTTTGTATTATGATTCCAATAATGATTGTTATTTTGAGGCCAAATTCTACAGGGATTGAACTGCTTTGAAATAGAGGCCAAATATTGTCTTTGTTCAAAGTGATGGGTGGTATGTTGGTTGATTAAAGTGTTGGAATTTGTGATTATGATGTCGATAAGGTGTCCTTGTAACATGATATTTCCTTATCATACTTTTAATTTTTTTTTATTCACCTTGGTATCATTATTTCTTTGTACATTTGTGCCGCTCTGATGATCATTGAATTTTTATTAGTAGAAACTTTTAGATTTTCCATCGTTTGTACTTTGATGTCTAAAGTTATCCCTACTTCAATTGGATTTGTCAATGTTTCCTTGTTTATCAAAGCTTCTTTACTGGTAAGTTGCTCTAGCTTTTCGTGTTGTGACATTTTTTTTCATTTTTTAACCTTTTAATTTGTGCGATCAAGCCTTGACTATGATTCTTCAGACAATAATTTTCTTTATCTTTATGAGCGACAAGCTTGTCAAACTTTTTGTATTGACTTTTAGTTATCTTGAAGGATCACATCTAACACATGCTTCAATTATTTTGATAAGAAGGCTACTGAGCATGACTACATTGTAAATTCCTACATTGTTATCTTCTTCTCTTATAGGAAAATGTCAAAAATTTCTTCTTCACATTTAAAATGAAAGTCCCTAATGTTTACATCTAGGTTGAACCTATATTTATATTGACATTTATTTTATACATAGTTGTAACAATGAATTAGGTTATGAAATTGTAATCCTCAATTGTTGGTGGTAAGTTCTTAATTTCATATTGCTTCTTGCCAAAAGTGTTTTTATCTTTTTATTATACTTGACTCTGGAATTAATAATTAATTCGCCAAATCAATGTTAATGCAATTTTTTTCATCATTTAAACAAATAATGATGCTAATATCCTTTTCTTAAATAATCCCTTTGAATTTTGATAATCCCAACCTCAAAATTAAAAGACATTGATAAAGAAACCGAACTATTTGAACTATTTTCTATTTTTTCTCGGTAATATAGCTTTCCATTCAATTAATAATGTTGTCCTTATGACCTTCATATATTTGAGGTGTGATACACTAGTAATATGATTAATCCATCCATCTCATAGGTCACGATGCTTAGAATGGGTGACTTGTTTCATCACGATTTCATGTGGCGTAATTACCTATGTTGTAGTCTAAACGTTCTACGTTTCCCCTTTTTTTGGTATAATTTAAGTCGAAATCCAGCGAGAAATTGTTGGATCTGCAAATTTGAGTGACTAAGTTTTTACAATTCGAGTGCCCCAAGGGTTTTTTAGCACGCTTAATCCATTTATGCATTCATAAATGCAATTTAAACAATAGAAAATTACGATTTCGTCCAGATTTATGTGCCTGGTTTCCATTGAAAAGGGCCAAAACTTAGAATGTTTAGAAAACGCCAATTACCTATTACAACACAACAAAACTCGGAACCAATGTTCTAACCTCAAGTTAGCATCTCTTAAATGATAATGTAGTGGAATTCTAGCACATGTAGCTCTTCTCTCATGATTTTTTTTTAATGTGCCTATCAGATGCCCATGGATAGCATGGTTAAACTGATGTCTTCCAGGTACATAGGTAATTTGTATATATTTTTGAGAGTCTTAGTGTTATCAAATATATTTCTCGTAGCCACAGTGTTATCTTTGCTCGGTGGTTTCCAATGATTTATCCACTGCTTTAACATAGTATTTTATGGCTTTTTACATCGACATTAGCATGGAGTATTACTCCCACAATGATATACAAGTGGAAATAACTTTGTTACGGTTGAGGCAGTTATGTATACCAACTTGACTATTGTACTATTTCTTTCTCCATATATATATATATATATATATATATATATATATCTTTTCTTCGTAATTTACCCTTTTTGATTTTTGGTTTTGTTCTTTGAATTTGTAGCAAAGATAATCAATAATCAATGGCCCAAGGACGATTTGTGAAAAAAAGTAGGTTGCCAACAGCTGGAATCAGTGGAAGTACTCAAAGATCATTGATACCAATATAATCAACTAAAATGTTTCAAGCTCTGATACCATCGCAATGAACTTCATTAACAAAGAAACAAACATAAGAAGACTAGAGGGTTTAAATCCATATAGGATGAATATATACAATTGATAATGACTGAATGAATGCGATATTATGATATAATGACCTTGTGACAATATAATTATTCTCATCGATTGGTCACAAAAGTGAAGGGTTTCAGTTATGTGTTTTAATTTATTATTATTATCATATTCATTATACCGGATGATATATTTTGTATTTTACGTTGACAAGGATGAATTTGCACACTACTTCAAAAAAGGTTGAATAGAAGGAGAGTTACATGGAGATATGTTTTCGATATTGAATGGAGATTTACCAAGGATTAGTTTCCCCTCATTATATCTTTGACAAATTTATTGTCCAAAGTAATATCATTGGCATGGTTCATTACCTATTAATAATTCCAATGGAAAAATGACATTTGTTTCAATGTGTCAGAAAATTACTCATGTGCGCGCAAAATTAGTACCAAAAGATCAATGAAGAATAACTTAGAGTTAATGTCATTGATAAATTGTTAACCCAAGGACATTGTATTGCGATATTAAACAAAGATCTCAGTGAAGAAAGGTGACTTTTTAGTTTGTTTTCCATAGCTCATTTATGAAGCAATAAGAAACCGTGCATTCATACTTATAACTTAATAAGAATGCAGTGAAAAGAGTCTTAGAGTTGGATGCATTTGTTTTGGTTGTTTTATATTTAGATCAATAATTTTTTTTCAAAGCTTTAAAAACAATATGAAAAGAGTTTTCTCACCATTAAGGTTTGTTGATTTGTTGATTTCATTGTGCAATTAATGGTGAAAGAATGTAATGCATAACATGTTGTGGGTGGAAGATTCACTAAATAATATTTATAAGCCATTCGAAGCTCAAAATTGCACAAGATCATGTTGTCATTTTTCATATGGTGAGTGCCATAAACAATAAATAACGAAGATTCACGAGAAAATGATGCCAATGGATTCACTTACAATGAAGCAACAAATGCAAGGACCATTTAGCTCTTATTTAAGTAAGACTAGGAGAAAGGAGAGAAAATATAAGCAAGGATCACCAATGAATTACAAGTCTCCAAAATGTTGAAGGAAGAAGACACAAATTTTCAAGTCCCACACCAAAACATCTAAAAGGGACTAGGATGTACGATGCAACTTAAGTTATTTTCCAATTTCATGGGACTTCTGCTTAACATACAATCACATAAGGAAAAAATTCTATGTTGAGAGCTTGCTAAGTTGGAAAATTTTGTATATTGGAATATTTAATAAATATTATCTTAATAGTTAATATTAGAATAAGGACAAATTTGTGTAAGGTTGGAGAGTCCAAGAAGTTAAAAAGTCTAAGATAGCCAAGAGTTGGAGACCTAGAAAGCCAAGGGCCATATGCAAATTTTATAAATAGAACCATAACATTCATACAATCGGTTATCTTCTCGACACTGTAAGCTCTCTTTGTATATTAATGAGAGATGAAGTTAGATATTTGTGTTTATACTCTTGTAAAGCCATGTCTGGTTGTAGAGTATGCTCTCTAGTCTTGGTCTTGATGCTTGTAGGCATGGACATTACAATATGTAGGCTATTCTCTTGCTTGTTAAGGTTGTTATAACTTATATTTTACATTGCTAAGAAATTGATATGAAATGGAGTATCTTTTGGTGACTTGTACATTATTCTTGATTTCTCAATGTTGCATTGGTTTTGCATACACTATAGTTGGTGGAATGTGCCCCCTAATGTTTGTGTTAAATCTTTGTTTCAAGCCAACCCATTCTTTACAACTCCTAGCTAGGATTTGTATTAGTTGCATTCACACATTTGCATTCTTCACTGCATTTCATTTTAGTTCATAAAACTTAGATTATGACAACTAGGACATAACCAAAGTGTTTGCCATTTCAATAGAGAAAGATCTAATTGGTCCCTCTTTCCAGATGAGCCTATAAGTTGACAAAGGATATTTTCTCATTTCAACATATACCAATGTCACTATATAAAAGTTCTCAAGATATAAACATAAAAATATATATTTAAATAAGATTGAATGTCTTTACAATGACCTTTATGACAATATATATACACATTGCATAGTCACTATATATATACACATTGCATAGTCACTAGGTGAAAAGTCATAATGACATGTTATAACCCTTATATATTAAAATTTTATGCGATTAATAAACACAATATCTGATTTTTTTTGCAAATGAATTGTATATATTACTTTGGATTAAATTATATATTATTTTAACATTAAATATTAATATTAGGAGGAATTTTCTAATTTACATATTCAATTCATATTTCATTTTTGTTAAAAAATCTAAATTTATATTTTTCCTAAAATGTTTTAAAATAAAATTATTTTACTTTTAATCATATAATTCATCATGTAATATTCATTTTTTTTTCTCATCAATATAACATTTTTTAATGCATATAATTGGTTTTTAATATAATTATGTTACTTACAATGATTAATTTTTTATATGTTTATAAGTACTTTGTATATAAATATTTTAAATAACAACTAAGGCATTTTTTACCCTAATTTATCTTTTATATATTTATAAATACTATATCATGTATATAAACATTTTAAAAAGTTATTAAATACAATTATTTTATATATTTTTGGTTTATACATTTTTTATCCTAATTTATCTTTTATATATTTATAAATACTACAAAGATATCATGTATATAAACATTTAAAAAAGTTATTAGATATAATTATTTTATATATTTTTGGTTTGTTTAAATTTTTGATTCATTCTTGTTTAAATTTATTTTAATATATTAAATTTATATTTATTGATAAAAATAATTTTAATTAAAATTTTATAATGATATGAAAAATATATATTAACTTTTAATAAATATTATAGTAAATTATAAAAAACAATGAACACAAATTGTTATATACCACTATATACTTATATTTTCACAAAATAACTTAACATGTATCAATAAGGTGCTATATATATATATATATATATATATATATATCCAAAAAATAACTTAACATGTATCAATAAGGTGCTCTATATATATACAATAAGGTGCTATATATATATATATATACAACTTAATAAAGTGATATAGACAGGACATACATTTCTTAATAAAGTGATATAGACAAGGACATACAAACAATTTAATTTATAAGTGTTTTAAGAAAACCACATAGATAATCTACTAACGCATACACAACAAAACAATATATATGTAGACTAAGTTAACGGATGGTCATTAGCCATTTCAACACCCTATCAACGGTAACCTCATTGGGTATAACTCTTAAATGTTGATATGAATAGTTCAAACTTATCTTTTCTCAATGGCTAGATGACTAGGTAAGGATGTCTATGGCTAAATGACTAGGTAAGGATGTCTATTGTTTTTTCATTTGTGTGAAAATATATCAATGCAATTTTTTTATTCATTACCTTTTTCCTATTACCTTCATTTGTGTGAAAATATATCAATGAAGGTAATAGAAAAAAGTAATAGACAAATCAAGGTAATGAATAAAAAATTTCAATGATATATTTTCAATGCAATTTCTTTCTTCAACGTGTTAAATGTGCATACGGATTATGGGATAGTTGTTTCCACAAAACCAAGGGGATAGTACTAAAAACATACATAACAAAATACTATACACATACACTAATTTCAATAATTAATAAAAAACTTTTAACATCTTTATATTTTTTTATTCATCATTAATTGGATTCAATTTAATGTATCAATTTGGTGTCTATCTATACACAAATATTTTAATTAAGGTTTTAAAATGCAATGCAAATATATACTAATTTTTATTAATATTATATTTATTAGAGAATTATAAAAAACAATGAACACAAAATTGTCATATACCATTATATATTCATAATGTTGCAAAATAGGTTAACACGTCTCAAGAAGGTGCTTATAGGAAAGTACATACAAATTTCATAGTTTAATTCCTTATATTATTTTCTAAAAGAGTGGAGTTTTTGTTCGTTGGATGTTGAAGGCCTTTCGGGTGGGTTGGTCTCAAATTGGAATCCTAACTTTGTTAAAGTATTCTACCTTCTTCTAGTGTTATGTTCCCTCCGTTTGCAATAAATCAAATGTATTAGATAAGTACCGCTAAAAGTGGCCAACTAGAGTTCTAGAGCTAGACTAGTGGCAAGGAATTTCACATAAAGAGAAGGCATTGATTATGAAGACACCTTTGTGCCTGTGGCTAAGATGGCGACCTCATGGTTTTAGCTATAACATCCCATAGAAGGTGGGAGATTCAACAAATGCCATACACAACAAAATAGTATATACAAAGACTAAGTCAACGAATGATCATTCTTGTGTAGTGATAGTATGCCTTGGTGTGTTAGGTACGCACATCAAACATTCAATAATGGTATTCCACAAAACCAAGGAAATAATACTAGAGTACACAATAAAGTAAACTAACACCCCCATCTATGGTCACCTCATTGAACATAACTCCAAGTGTCGATATGAATTTCTCAAACTTATACATGTCAAGATAATACTAGAGTACACAATAAAGTAAACTAAATCAATGGGTGATCACTAGTCATTCTAACACCCCCATCCCCCATCTATGGTCACCTCATTGAACATAACTCCAAGAAGTGTCCAATGGTTAGGTAAGTATGAATCTCTCAAACTTATATGTGTCCAATGGTTAGGTAAAGATGTATGTTGTTTCCTCCTTTGCGTAAAAATATCCCAATGCAATTTATTTCATTATTACCTTCCCTTGTGTAGTGACAATGCACCTCAATGTTTTAGGTATGCTCATGGAATATTGGATACCTCACAATCTTTACACTCTAATTTTTTGCAATGATATACAATGGGATGAGATTATGTAAGATTATTTCAAAACCAAATGATTTATTGGTGTATTGTACTATACATTTATAGTGAATTTAGATAATGTTTATTGTTCGTCCAATAAACTCTACCTAATCTTACACTTCACACACATGTATCTTAACACACATATATCTTGATGTAAATTTTCTATCTCATTTATAGATGATAGTGCGTCTAGATCATGCTTCTTTTTCTTTATAGAGAGATTACAGAGCTCAGAGAGCTTAGAAATTTTTTTTTTTTTTTTTTTTCTTTCAGATTACAAAGTTCGAAGATAAACCTAAAGTACTTCACTTCATTCCGAGGATGGTACCCAAGGTAAATCCTAGAATTTTTGGAGCACAAGACTAGTCAACAAGGATCAAAACCATTACAATAATATACTCGTTAAGAGTTCAACATGTCACTTGCAGAAATTGAATCTAGGTGGAGAGGATAACAATCATTCCTCCTAACCACCAAGCTAAACACAATTGACGACCATCATCTTATCTCATCTTATCTCATGCTTTAGTGAGAGGGAGGATACTGTCCCGAGCAACCTCCATCTTATCACAACCAACCATATTCATCTTCTCATCCCATTGTTGTATGTGGCACGTGATGAAGGTGAGTTGGGTATCGTGGGGGGGCTCTTTCTCCTTCCCTCTCGGCCAGTGTTGATGTGGTCCTTCTCTCTCGCTGTTGAGGGGGTACCTGTCTTAGCCCAAGTCCAAGGCAGAACGTGCTCTTATTCCCTAAAATGGCCACATCACTGGTTTTTGGTTCCCGCGTGTGTTGTGTAAAAAGGCCGTTTCAATGTGAAATTACCCACAATTTTTTTTTATCAAAACATTCTTATATTTTTCACATTTAAGTTATACACATAAAAACAATATTTGTCAAAACATTCTCCTGTTTTCACATTTAAGTTATCAAATAAAAGAATGTTATGTTTTCACATTTAAGTTATCAAATAAAACATTCTTGTGTTTTCACATTTAAGTTATCAAATAAAACATTCTTGTGTTTGTGTTTGTGTTTTCACATTTAAGTTATCCACATTAAAAAAAATATTCATCAAAACACATTCATCATAAAAGAATGTTATGTTTTCACATTTAAGTTATCAAATAAAACATTCTTGTGTTTTCACATTTAAGTTATCAAATAAAACATTCTTGTGTTTGTGTTTTCACATTTAAGTTAATCCACATAAAAAAAAATACTCGTCAAAACATTCTTGTGTTTTCACATTTAAAATGATTCACATATTAAATATTAGTCAAAACATTTTCACATTTAAGTTATCCACATATTAAAAAAGTACTTTAAAAAAATATTTGTCCAAAACATTCTTGTGTTTTCACATTTAAGTTAACTTTTATATGAGATATTAATTAATCCAACCTTGTTTCAATTAAAAAAGTACTTTTTTATCCACATATTAAAAAAGTACTTTAAAAAAATATTTGTCCAAAACATTCTTGTGTTTTCACATTTAAGTTAACTTTTATATGAGATATTAATTAATCCAACCTTGTTTCAATTAATGCAAACACAGATTTCTTCTAATTTTCCCTCCTAACCATGAAGTTGTTCCATATAAGCTTCCTTCTAAATATCTCCATTAAAAAGGAAAGTACTTTTCACATAACCATGAAGTTTAAAATCTTCATCCATCGATCATAAGAATCATGATTTTGGGGCATGATTTGAAATAGAATTGGCCGCATTAAAAACACATGAGTGAGATATATGGTAACAGATATCTCGTGCTTCATGTAGGCTCAATATAAACTTCCTTTATCAATATCTCCATGAAGTTGTTCCATGTAAACTTCCTTCTCAATATCTCCATTAAAAGGAAAGCACTTTCACATTTAATTCACTTGCCATTCAAGCTTTGCTACAAGGCAAGTGCTAATTGGTAAGTTCCTTACCAAGAAGTAACTTCACAAGTTCCCTGGCCTTGGCTAGCTCATCTTTCAAAGATTTATTTTCAACTTCCAACTACTTTTTTACCATCCATGTTTTGGATTTTCATAATCTTAAATTTCTCAATGTTTTGGATTTTCATCATAATCTTAGATTTATGTGGCAAGTTGACAAGTTGTTGCTCTAGGTTAAAACATCAACCCGATCCCCCGAAGGGCATGGGGTTGAACGAAGCATGAGTGAAACCGGGCGCACGATTATGATTCATTAGTAAGTCTTATTCTTTGTCAAGTAAACGTATTCATCATTGGCTTTTTGCCATTCCTTTTGTTTCAAAGCGTAATCAAACGAGTTTGGTTCAATAGAAGTTTGAATAAATACCATCAAGGCAAGGTTCACCAGGCTTTTACCTCATAGCACTAGTCATCACTCCATTATCACATCAGTGCTCAGCTAAATTGGATGGCTTCATCTTTAATATATTTATATTGGTGACTTGGTCATCACTGGCATCTCATCATTGGTTGGCTTCATCTTTAAATCTACCAATGCCTTGTCATCACTAGCTTCACTACCACTACCATCATATTCTTCCTCTTCATCGCCCTCAACCTTTTGTTTTCTCATTTGACAAGTCAGTGACAATAAAGTATACAAATATAAATTTCTAATGAAATGTGATTATGTCATTGTCAGAAATGCATTCCTAAATATGTTACGCCATTCAAGTATGTTTCCTTCCATTCCAAGAACAGAAGCATCAATAAACTTGAGAACTCATCTTACCGTGATAACTTCTCATATTAATAATCTTCGCGACTCTGCAAATCCCGAACCTCTATAAATAACTCATTTAACAATACCATATATGAGATGGATTACACAATCTGTTAGCCTTCAATAAAATAAGGCGCTTCACAGCTCGTCAATAAGAAATGAAAGATGAGGAGAGATCCGAACACGGATTGAGACGGTTCATTAGAGAATTCTTCAAGTCGAATTTTCTTAGAATTCTCATATTGTGAAATTTAATTAGAAAGAATTTCAACCTGGGCTCAAAATAAATAGACAAAATTGAAAACCTTTTAATAAATTCCTACACAAACAAACTAGTGATTTTGCATCAAAGATATATCTCAATAAAAAAAAGTGCGAAACTGTATTTTCCAAGGTTTTACCCCAATAGTGGTATAATAATACAAATTTCCATATCTAGGCTTTAAATTTCTATCAAAAATGTGTTGCCATCGAAATAGCTATTATGATTGCTTTATGCTATAGTTCCTTCAAAGGTTGAGACGCTAACAACGAGGCATTAGTTGGAAAAAAGTATAGAAACGCTTGAGAATTTGTCACACAAATAGGACACGCTTGTAATGTTTACTTTCAACTGGCATCGTCATGAGCATCGGTCTCGTCAAATATCTCCTCCTGCACACCCACAAAATTAACCTGGATCATCGGATAAGTCCCAGTGAAGAAGATACAAATATATCTGTAATAATACTGACAAAGCAACCAATCCTGGCCCTCATTACAAAGACATCTAGCATTGCCCAATGCTCCCCAACTAAATCTCATAAAAATTGAATTTAGAAATCCATTTTCTTGCAGGTTTAGTGACTCCCGACCTTACCTCTTGAAACAGGTCCATAAGACAAAGCAACGAATGATCAACCTACCAAGATTCATACAGAGGCTAAAGCACGTGTCACTAAAACAAATAGAACAAATAGTGAAAGAGGCTGTTAAGTTTGGGAGGCCAGAAATCACGCGACAAACTCTGTGAGTGCATATACAGTTTAGTGTGATCTAAGACAAAGCCAGTATCAAGAGATTTTCCTACTAAACGGTGAAACTACTGTAGGAATCAACCCTCAGTTATCCACGTGGTCAGGGGATGCAATGGAAAACGTTGGTCTTCCAAGAAGAGTACGATGCAATGAACAAATTTTCAAATCTAAAGTATCAAGGATACCTGCTTTCACAATACAGCAACATTATGTCAAAATGTTGCATATATGTATTTTGAAGTAAAATCCTGGAATCCATCTATGATACCAGAACAATTTGATAGTTTCTTTGCTTTTCACGCAATACAATGACATGATGTATTTTACACTTGCAATCTAAATGACCGCATGTAGTTTACCTGCCCATACCCAGATCCTTTACCTGATCTGGAAAACTTGAGTCTGAGCATGGAATAACACCCAAGCCATACAAATTACTTTAACAGTAAGCGCTGTTCAAAATTTATCGTTTTAGTGAACGAGGCTCAGCATGATATAACTGTTAACATCTATTGCATACAGAGAAACTAAACCAGTGGGCAATCCCAATCCAAATTTCTCATTTCAGTGAAAATATTGGTGAACATATGGAATCTATTAAATGATTGTACACAGTCAAGCAGGCTGTGGTCAAGTGATAAATCCAAATATGGTTTCATTGGGAGACCCAGGTTCAATTGTCCCAAGAATGCTGCCGTGCTCAAGTAACCAATTTCTGTCATCTTG
>ML821371.1:21956-36494 GCA_009831015.1 Picea engelmannii
CTCGTGCCTGAAAAGCCATGGCGGTGAAGATGGTTGTATAGCCATAACCCATTCTTCAAATTTGTTTCCAGAGCTGGTATTTTTGTGATCAGAATCAATATTACAGTTCACTCTCTACAGTATAATGTAGAGGTAGTACATTTGTCATTTTGTTTCAACACTTTTTGTGGTGTCTTATACTGATTTTTTTTATACTGATTTTTTTTTATCTTACATAAAGATCATAAGCATTGGCCAAATTTGTCCTGAAACATTTATGATGTTTAACTAATTTTTATAACGTTTTACTAAAAAAAATTGTGTTTCAACATTTTTTTTTTCTATAAGCATTGGCCAATTTGTCTTAAAACAATATTTAAAATATTTACTTAATTTTTATAACATTTTATTTAGGAATCAATGATGTTTATTACTATGGCATGAGGAAATGACCAGATTTGTCATAGAATGAATTTATGACGCTTCCTTCTCATTCATGATTCACGATGGTTAGACGAAACATAGTTTTTGTTTTTTATAAAAAAAATATAGTTTTTTTTTTTCATTATAAAAAAAATTATGGTTTTTTTTTTTTTTTTTAATTAAAAATTATAGTCTTTTTGTTTTTCCCTTTAGAAACAAAATGATGATAGATGGATAAGATTAAAGAATACACAAACCATGTTTAAATTAGGTTTTAATGGCATTGAAAAGGAGCATAACTACTTGAATGAAATATTAATGACATAGAAATGGAAAATGATGATAGGTGGATAAGATTAAACAATGCACTACCTTATCTAATAAAGGAAAGAAAATGAAAGAGGGACGAGAGAATATAAATAGTAAAAATGAAATCATCTTCAATAAAAATTTCATGAAATTGTATGGAATCGCAACTACATCGTTCTTAAACACAAGGACCATTAGAAGAAATGTTCTTAGGAGTCATAAACAATTCAAGAATTCAAGATAAAGTTTACTAGAAATCCTTATATACAACAAAACATGAAAATAACATCTTAATGACCTAGGACAAGTACTATCTCTTTTAGAGGGAAATCAACTTTTTGCAAAAATGTCAAAATGCACATTTGGTATGAAAGAAGTAGAATACCTTCATAATATTGTAATATTGCACTCCTTCACTTATCTCAAGCCCTTTGGCATCCCATTCATTTATCAGGGTCTCTTTGGCATAAGTAGCTAGGAATATCTCAACTGGAAACTCGAGGGAACTCACTGCTATGAAAAACTACTAGCAAACAAAAACAAACACTTGTTGTTTTAGTGCAACTCACTCAGGAGTTCACTCTTCAGGCCTGACAACCTGACTCTTCAATATTCAGCTCCATATATGCTCCAACATGCACTAGAATTCTCCCTCCATGACTGCTCCAATTTTGAACTCTCTTTCCTCCTCTCTCCTTGCTCTTCATGCACAAAAAATGAATGTCTAAAACTATTGTCCCAACTCATGGATTTCCTCCCTTTGGCTTGTCTTTCTTGACTCACACACTTCCCCAAGATGATTGTACTCAACCCCTGTGTGCCCAATAACTATGGGATGTGATTTTTCATGCCCACCCTCTTACATGTATTTTAAGAACACCTAATCATAAACTAGAAGGTTCATATGTCAATAGCAATTTTAGGAAAATGGTTTGAATTAATATACATGGGTAATTCCCCCTTGGACCCCTCTTGACCATTCTCTTAGACCCTCCCCTCTCTTGTGGATTAATTCATTCCCCATCTCTCTCCATATACCCTTAGCAACTAGCATCACATTTTATTATTAAAACATAAAAAATACATTTCACATATTACATCGCTTGGCCATAGCCACATTCATAAATATAGTATGCATAATTAAACTCGGGATTATAATGGGGATGTTACATTCCCCCTCCCATACAATTGTCCACCATCCTCAGTGCACACTATGTTGATATACATATATGAAAAATTACATGACAATACTGAAAAATAAAAATTTTCACTTTCACAACTCCAATAATAGTTCCAACCATAATATCTTGTTCCTCTCAACTCACCAACCCAAGGAATGAACCATTCGTTTATTAGGGATAATCTAAGGAATGTTCCATTCGTTTATCAGGATTAACCCAAGGAATGATTCATTCTATTATCAGGGTCCTTAACACAATTGGCTAGGACTCTGAGATGTGATTCTACAACTGTAGCTGCTCAAAATGGAGTCTTGCATTTTGTTTTCTTAAAATTGTCAAAAATTTGTGGGTATTCTTCTTGCATGCTTTCTTCATTCTCCCATGTAGCATATTTAGGATTGTATTAGGTCTATTGAAACTTTACAATCCCTATGGAATTGTTCCTAAGCACTTTGAATTTCCAGTCTAGAATGTGTACTGGTTCCACCCGGAAATCCCCTTTGTGCTCCACCTGGATCACATTCCAATCAATAATGTGGTTAGGGTCATGCACATATTTCTTTAATAATAACAAGTGAAATACAATATGCACTCTCATGGATGTAGGTAATGCTAGCATGTATGCAACTGGCCCTATATTTTCTAAAATTTCCAAAGGTCCATAATATCTTGCAACCAACTTTGAGAAACTTCCTAATCTTAGAGAAATTATTTTCTCCTTCACGTTTAAGAACGCATGCTTGACCACTTTGAAATCTATAAACACTCTATTTTTGTCTACATAGATTTTCTTCCTATCATGGGAAACCTTTAAATTATTCTTTGTATTTTCCATCTTCTCTTCCATTTCCTTTGGTAAATCTTGCCCGACAATTGTCCTGTCTATTGTATTATCCCAACTCACTGGTGTGTTACATTTTCTACCATACTAAGAAGCCTTTTATTGCTTTCTCGGTAATCCCTGGGCGAAGCATCTCAAGGTTTCATTTTGGATTTTAACTTTTGCCAGCTACTTTTACCCTTTGGGCCTTTAGCTCCTTCTTCCCACAAGCTCACTCAAATGGAATCACACATTCACAATCTTGACGGAAAATTTCAGTCCAAGATGGATAATCTCCATAGAGAACTTACAGAACAAGTGAAAGTCGGGGAACAATTGAACGACGGCATGAAGGAAGTTGAGACGGAATTTAGAGAACAATGTCAAAGGAATGATGAGGAATATCAGGCTTCCATTTCTAAACAATTGCAGGACACCGAGGAAAGGTTCAAAAAGGAAATTCATGAGAAAGAAGAAGACTGTAGAGAGGTGTTTTCTGATAAAAGAATTCTAGAATCTACTGTTTTCCAGTTGAAACATGAAATTGAGGTGATATCTGCAGAATTAGAGGCAGCACATAAATGTTGGAAATTGGAAAAAGATGAGCTTTCGTCATAGATTGTAGCAGCAAGACAGGAGACTGAGCAAATCGCTAAAGGCAGCCAAGTGGAAGAGAAAGAATGGAACATAGACAAGGACAAGTGGTTGTCTTCATTGGACGCATTTAAGAAAAAAATTGAAGAGTTGTCTCTGGAAAACGAGAGGCTCTTAGTTCAGTCTAGAGCAGAAAACGTTGAAATGCAATCCAGGTTGAATGAATCTGAGGCAAGGACACATGAATTACTTGAAGACAAACATTTGTGGGTTTCTGAAAATGGAAATTTGGAAAGCAAAGTTGCAGAACTGCAAACAAACCTTGATTCGATTGGTAGTGAAACAAGATTATTGTGTCAAAATGCACCACTTTAGTTAATTTATCTCCCACCACCATGATGGAATCATGTTGCTTCATTGTTCTGGGAAACTTAGTAATAAAATCAACCATGAACAGCTCCCCCTTCCATTCTAGAATGGGCAATGGTTGTAACATCCTAGCTAGATGTCTATGTTCAGTTTTCACTTTTTGGCATTCTAGACATCTAACTATGTAATTATCCACTTCTCTTTTCATTCCTGGCCAAAAGTATTGGCTTCATATAGCTGCAATTTTCATCTGATATCCCGGGTGCCCAATATATGGAACATTGTGCATTTCCTTTAGCACTGCATTTTTCATCTCATTAGAATTCAACACATAATTTTCCATTGTTCATGAGAATTACATCTTCTTTTCTTTCATAATAATTAAATTTATGCTGAAAACTTCTTGTCTGTAATGTTTCTTTTATTTTCAAATACTAGTGATATGAATCTGTTGTTGCAATAATTTTATCTTTCATATCATCCCTTTACATTCTAATGGCTACAACATGCACTTTATGATCTCTCATGTTGAGTGCATCAACCACTTATTTTCCTTCCCATTTATATGCTTAATTACATAATCACATTCACTTATAAATTCTAGTCATCTAGTGTGTCTAGCATTTAATGTTGGTTGTTCAAAAAAATGTTTCAGAGCACAATGGTTTATTCTTAGTTGAAGTTTCTTACCCATGATATAATGTATCCACATTTTCAATGCATGTACAATCGCTGCTATCTCTAGATTATGGGAAGCATAATTCTTCTCATGCTTTTTTATTTTTATGGACTCATAGCATAGCACATGATCTTTTTGACTAAGAACTCCATTGAGCCCTTCCTTACATCCATCAGTGCACACAACAAAATATTCATATGTATCTACAATATTCAATATTTGTGTACTTGTCAATATTTCCTTCAACTGCTAAAAACTATCTTCACACTTGGAAGTCCATTTGAACTTCACTCCCTTCTTTTGCAAAGAAGTGATTGGACTTGAAATCTTTGAGAATCCTTTTATGAATCTTCGGTAATAAATGGAAATACCCATGAATGATATGACCTTTCCCACATTTCTTGGAATTGGCCATCCTCTAATGGCCTCTATTTTATTAGGATAAACTATTATCCCTTTTGTTGGAATTATATGTTGCAAGAAGTGAATCATCTTTTGATAAAAGATGCACTTACTTAGCTTAGCATACAATTTATGATCTCTCAGAACTTGCAACGCCATTTTTAAATGATTCTCATGTTCCTCTTATGACTTAGATTAAATGAGTATATCATCTAGGAACACAATTACAAAATTATCCAGGTACTCCATGAAAATTCCATTCATCAGAGACATAAAAATAGTTGGGGCATTTGATAGTCCAAATGGCACCACTGTGAATTGATAATTCCCATATCTTTTCCTAAGCGTTGTCTTCCTGATGTGTTTTTCCTTAATCCTCACTTGATGATATCCCGATCTTAAGTCAATCTTGGAAAATATTATTGCACCTTTCAGCTAATAAAACAAATCATCAATTCTTGGCAAAGGATATTTGTTCTTTATGGTGACCTTATTCGGTTGTCTAAAATCAATACACAACCTTAAGGTTCCATCTTTCTTCTTCACAAAAAGAACCAGGGATCTCCAAGGTGACACACTTGGGCGTATATACCCCTTCTTTAGCAATTCTTCAAGTTTGTTGGATGTATGGGCTAACCCAGGTTCTACCTTAGTTCTCCAATAAAACCTTATCACCATCACTCCCTCCGGTAAACCAGAAGGCAACATTGTGCACAAAGTGCACAACGTAGTCTCACCCGAGATGGCTTATGGGTGATTGCATGACTAAAGTGTCTACAATCAAGGAATGGGTTGGGGTGTTCTTTTTACTTCTATTTCTACTTGAACATGCATTTTACCTTATTATTCATCAGATTCATTCATATTATTTATTCTTCATACATAATTATAGTGCGCGTTGTAAATAAAGTCATTCTTTCATCTATTTAATCATTCAACCATAACTGCAGAAATAGTAGAACATTCAGACACATTGCATGCATCACATCATAGATAATAGAGAATAGAGAGGCGGACCACTATCGCACTAAGCTCCACAACTTGCAACCTAACCCTCATCTACATCTCCAAAATTACCCCATCCGAGCTCCATAGCTCTCAAAACAGATTCCAACTCCAAAAAGGTTCTTCAAGTATGCAAAAAGTCACACAAAGATCTCACAAAGAATAGATGGGATAGATAGATTAGATGCCTCGTTCTACCTTAGAGTTCTTCTATTTATATGACAAAAATGGGTTAAGCCCTTACAATATCAATCCAAAAACCTAACCCTAACATGGCTAGGCTTGTCCACATACGCGCCGAATTTCCGCAAATCCTATCGTGCATGCTGCTTTTCCTCAAAATATTGCATGCTCTCCTTCTGCCTCATTTGTTGCATTGTTCTCCCAAAAATACCTGCTCCAACAACCCCTGAACACTAACATGTGGCTCGTCCCAAGCCGCTCAAACTTAGTTCACCTTCTGTAGCGCTACCTCCAGCACATGAAACTTCTTTCCTAAGTCTGTCACTTTCTACTTGGCCTATGCACTCTTTCCTACTAGTGTCTCCAAAATCTGTGCGGTCATATGCTCTATCAACACTTCTCTGTCTTTTGCATGCGTCTATTGCAAGATGACTTTCTCCGCATGCACTTCTTCTATCATTCTTTTTGCCTCTTGTTGAAAAGGCTCCAACTGAGCCTTTCTTGTTTGTTTCTCCTCTTGCACATTCTTTACCTCTGCCTGCAAATTTTTCATCCCTTGTGTAATGTACCCACTTTGGGACATCATTATATTACAAAGTGTTATGATGACCAGAGTAGCCAGATGGAGGTTATAACGAGTATAGGGGATATTGAGGGGTATTTTGGGGTTCGGATTGCATCACTCATCTTATTTCATCATTATGATCCATTCCGCACAACTTAGTTTTGGTTATGTTTCATTCCAATGATTTCCATGATTTTGAGTTATTTTGGGTTATAGGTTAATTAAATTCACTAAGGAGGTCATATTGGTCATAATACTTGGAGGAACCTCTTAGTGTAATAGCTCATTGGAATCGGGAGGAACAACACTACATGATAAGATGATGAGAAGTAACTTTCAGTGGCGAGGGAAGCCACAAGGAGAGATAAACTACTTTTCAGAGGTAAAATGGTTAATTAAATAATTAAATAAAGTAAAAGTAACTTTGGAGAGACAAAGTGAGAAGGGATGATAAAAGAGAGATAGGGGCATATATTCTCTCATTCATGTTGTTTATCATTTTGATATCTGGCTTCTTGCTAGTGAACCCATGCACTTGGGGATTTTGAGGGTTTTGACTTAACAAACCCTAGAGATCATCTCGGTGGTGAAAGATCCCATCCAACCTGGTCCAAGCTTGGTCACGGAGGTGAAATATTCCTCCCTCGCCATTCTACATCAGATCTACTCAGCTTCAGGAGGGTTTCTACATCAGTTTCTATTCAGTTCAGAGTTAGTTCAACCATCAATTTTGGCAAGGGGGCGCACCCGTGAGGGTTTTATGCAGGGAAGGGCACATTACTTGGGAATAGGTAGTTCGATTTGGTTTCCTTGAGAGAGATCTGGGAGATATATCTTCATAGAGTTGTTGGGAACATAAAGGGTGACTTTTCCTTGGCATTTCCCAATGGATCCAATCCATACTCAATTCAATTGGAGAGATGGGATAATTTCTTCTTGAGGGGCACACTAGGGATTAGAGAGACACCATTTTATTGTTGAAATGAAGTGTTGGTCAAGACAAGGGAGTTTCCAAACATTTTATGAAGTCATGCCATCATTGGGAGGTTGAAACCATTAAGCAATAGCTGCATATTTGGCATAGGAGTTACAACAGGACGTATGCACATTCAAGGGTGATTTCTTTATCATTGGAAGCCATGATTTCAATGCAATCTTTGTCAGTTGGAAAACTAGTTTGTGGGAACTCTTAGTGGTTGATTATTGGTGCCTATATTGGTCTATTCGAGTTATATCAGCCATTGAAATCAGCTGCAACTCAATGTAAACAGTCATGGGTTTTACCTGGGCATTTATCCTCCTACAATACAAATAAGTCAAGGCATTTGAGAGGTATTTTTGTTTTTAATTATTAGCACTCATTCCTTGTGATTTAACTTTGTTTTATATGCTATTATATGATGTTTAAAACATTAAATACATCAACAGTTTACTCAAAATACAAGCTACATCAGTCTGCTTGCAATGTGTTTGACAAAATGCTTCAATGGGATACTCTGCCAATAAATATATCAACACTCCCTTAAACATAACAAAAGACTATCTGGGAGTTATAAGGAGTGAGAAACACATTCAATTGACACTCCAACATATCCACACCATTCAGAAACTTCACTTAAATTGGTGCAGCAAATGAGAAGCTATTAGTTGAGAGCAATTGGTTAAACAATTTAAGTGTTTGACGAAATTCCCCTAAGAAATTAAGCTGATTTATAGCTCTTGGTTAAATAGTTTAAGTGTTTGATGAAATTCCCCTACTAAATTAAGTTGATTTATAACTAATATTTTATTGGGAATATTACATCCTACGCAGCCTTCAATCTCAGGGATATGTTCATGGTCTTTTATCTCTTCTTCAAGTCCTGAACTGAAATGTTCATCTTTTCCTCTCTCTGCTCCAACTGCTACATCTTCTCATCCTCTCCTAGGTTGGTCCAAATATGTATAGTTATATCATATAACTCTATCACTTCTTTGATAACCTGCGCTATTCTATCTATGTGCACAATAGCCTCATGTTCTCTCTGTTCCCGTACTTTCGGAGGTGTGCTCGAAGTTAATTTCTTTGTTAAGTACGCTATGTCTTGTTTGTAATTTTCCATTGTCTACATAATCTTTTGTATCTTATATTTTGTTGTAACCTCCTATGCCTGCGTGTAGTCTGGGATGCTACTGTATACTTCTACAAGATTCTTCTCTAAGTTATCTGCGCGCTGCTTCTCCTCCTCCTTCTCCAGTGAGATCTTCTCACAAGTCACTTGCAAAATATCCTTCACCTCTCAATTGAGCGCTAGGTTGGTGGAATTCTCCCTAGCTCTAAACTGAACCCCTTGCATCACACTTGCTTGTAACCCATATAATTCTTTCATGGGTATTTTCACCAGAACCAACTCCAGATGTTCCACGTCCTTCACTAGTTTATGCGCTTTGTTCTCATCCACCTCCAACATCTCTTGTGTGGCCTTAAACATGTCAGTGCTCATTACCATTGTTTGCACTGTCTCCTATTGAACTTTTTGCGCTGGTTCTTCCTGGGAATTTTCCTTCTGCTGTGTTGCTGGATGATGCGCTATACTTAGCTATAGCCTCTGTAAAGTATCATGCACTTCCACCAATTTCTCCATAATCTCTTCTCTTTGGGCCTATGCTGCCAGAAGTGCATTCTCCCCTCTATCATGGACTTTGTATGCAATGAACTATGCGTCATATTTTGTAATTGTGAGTACTGGAGGGTTCTTATGATACTTCATATTCTTCCTTATTTCTCCCTCCTATGTTACAGTCCTCTTCTTCGATGGAGTTGAGGTCTACACCTCCGTTTTCTTCTTTTTTTCTTCCTCATCCTGTACTTCCTTTGGATGAGAGATATGTTCCTTCTTTCCATCTCCTTTAACTTCTACCCTCGACATAGTATATTTCTTCCTTGAATTCTTTCTTGCTACGCCACTTCCTAAAGCTTGACTTCACTCTGCGACCTTCCTTGTATTATCTGTTGGACTGCTTGTCCTCTTTGATGTTATTGCTTATGCTTAATCCTTGAGCTTTTTTCCTTTCTTCTATGTGACTGAGACCTTCCACTACGCAGGCCAATCCTTCACTATCTAGTCTACTTCCTCGCGCGATGTGCAATACCTCATTTCTAGCCACTTCTCCTTTGGATCTCTCCTGGCCTGAATCCACATATGGTGTATGGAAGCCTTGAAACTAGCAATCCCTTTATTTTCCTAGACAACTTTGATCGCGATCCTCCAAACATTGGTTGTCTTCTGCTACATGTATTCCAAGAACGTGGAAAATACTACGATGTTCGCTTGTTGATTCTTAGATTCGTTTTCCTTCCATAAGCCTGTATACCGTGTTGCACGACATTTCCCACGTCCATCCAAAAAGACTGAAAATTTGGGCTCCTGCTAGCCCACTAAAGCTATCAGTATTAACAACCATGAATAATGGAATTTGGTTCCCTTATCCTATGCATCCCTGCAATCTATCAAAAATTGGTTCAACAAGTATGGCACTCAACTCAATACTACACCCTTTGCGCATAGTGCAACTATTGCAATAACTCCTACCGGGGCCTCTTCCTTTATGCACTTCCTCAAAATTTTGCAATCCATCATATTTGTAGAATTTTTTTTCAAAGGGTCGTTGATGTCCTTTATTATTATACCCCTAGTTCCCCTGTTTGTTTTGAACTGCACTTTAACTTCCTTTGCAATTTCTTTGTCCTTGGATTTTTTTTTCCAATTAGTCTTCTAGATTTACAAGGCTCGTAGGCAATCCTATAATATTTTCTAATAGATATACGTCTATGGGGACCGACTTGTCCATCCACAAGATAAATCCATGTACCCTGGCCAAAAATTTCTTTACACAAAGGCCTACATTTTTACCGCACCCAAAATGTGGTATGTCTAGCAAATTCATAATGCCTGAATTGTAAAGACCTGTGATCCACTGTGCAGGCTCCAAAATGGTTTTTCCTAAGGGTCTTACCTCCCCCATGTTCTCCAAGTAAAATTCATGCATAAATTCAGGAAAATTCATTGTATCTATTACATCATGATCTGTATATTTTAACTTTGGTGCCTTCCCTAACATATCTTCCACTACCACTACCACGTATGAGAGATAAAGTAAAGTGATTTCTACTGCACCCGGTGCTTTCCTCTTCTGACCCGTGGCTAGGTTTTCTTCTGCACCTTCATCCTCATATTCTTCTTCTTCTTCTCCCTCTATTTTTTGTTGGCATGTGATTTATTCGACCAAGACTTCCTCTTCAACGACCTTTTTCTTTTGTTTGTCCATTCCTTCCACTTCTACATGGATTTCAGGATTAGGGTTTGTGTTTCCATTAGGGTTTTCCTTTCTATGACCTACTTGCACCTATTATACAGTTTATATTTATTCCTCTATCCTAGTAGGACTGATAGACTCGGTCTCTAACTTTGTAATGTCCTCTAGCTCCACAAAACTCTCTGGTTCTGCCATTCTTTCCTTCTTCCTTCTTGACTGCCAGGTCACTCTTACAAATCGACCTCCATCTATGACATATTTTATCTGATATGGCCCTAACCAATGCATTTTGATTTTCCCTGGGTGATGCAAATACTTACTATCATAGAGGAGAACCAGATCTCCTACCTTAAAACTCTTCCTCTTAATACATCTGTCATGCCATGCTTTATCCTTTACTTTTTTAACTTCATGATGAAAACCTGATCCTCCAATTCCATTAGTTGAGCTAATATTTTCTGTGTTGCACCCCTTTCTGTCATCTCTGTAATTGATGCAATGCACAGATTTGGTACCATATAATCTAAGGGAGATACTGCTTCCTTTCCATACACCAATATCAAGGGTGTCTACCCTATTATCTTCTTGCAGGTAGCCCAAAGTACTATTTTTACCTTCAAATCCCAATCATCTCTCTTCACATTGCAAATCTTTGTCAAGACATTCTCCAAAATATTGTTGAAGTCTTTCATTGTTCCATTTCCTTGAGGGTGATAAGGAGTTCTCTTTTGGTGATGTATCTGAAATTATTCAAGCATTTCCTCAATTGTACTATTGATGAAGTGAGTTCCCTGATCACTCATTAGTATTCTTGGACATCCAAACCTTGTCACTACATTTTCAAATAAAAAAATGTGTTGTAGTTTCTGCGCTGCAATCCTTCATTGGTGCTGTGTCAGACCATTTGGTCAAGTATCCAGTCGCTATAATAATGTATTTGGCTCCTGAAATTCTTGTTGGTGGGTTAATTGGACCTACAAAATCTACTATCCATTTATCATATTATTTCAAGGTAACTTGAGATCTCAATGGCATCTCATCCCTCCTGGATGGCTTCGTAAATCTCTACCAAACATCACAATTCTGACAGTATTCCTTTGGATCTTTATGAATTGTTTGTTGGACATATTGTCATTGATGTCAACAACCAATGTCATTATGATGTGATGATGAGTGGTTAGGAACAACATGCAGAGAAATCTACCTAAAGCTCTGGAGAGGGAGTGTATTATATTTCACGAGATCAACGCAATGAAGAAACACCATCAGGATCAAATTCCCAACAGTTCAATGATCTTGATCAGTTAGAATCTAAGTACAAAACCAAAAATCTTAGAAGGGAAAGCACATTGCAATGATGATGAGAATGCACATTGCAATGATGATGAGTTGTTATGAACAACATGCAGAGGAATCTACCAAAAATGTTAGAAGGGAAAGCGCATTGCAGAAACGATATCAGGATTGAAATACCCACAGTAAAAATACAAAAGAATCAAGGGAGAATCCAGTCCACTAACGTAGATTTCAGAAAAAACTAGGGCCGTCAGATCTGGGAGTTACAGAGGAGGACCTTCGGATCAACATCCAATTAAGTCATGACCGTCGAATCTCAGTAAGGGAAGATCAACGATGGGGAACCATTGCGAGATGAAAGGGTTGAGTTAGCGATTGTGCAAGTTTCGGTTCCAAAATCATCCCTAATCGTTGATCTAATACGAGAGCATTGTCGACCGATAGATGAAGTCAAGTTACTTGAGGTTTAATCAGGGAATCTCACTTCGAGAGAATTGAGAATTGGGAATGAATAACCTAAAGTTATGAAGGCCAAAACGAATCTATACCATTGATCTAGAACTAATCACAATCGATTGATCAAGGATTCAGGAGATCCCTAATAACCGAAATCCCAACAATCGTTGGATCGGGTTAATCTTTTTACGTCAAAGATGGATCATTGTATTAAGTCAAGTTTCTCGAGGTTTATTCGGGGAGTCTCACTTCAGGAGAATTGAGAATCAGGAACGAATAACCCAAAGTCCTGAAGGATGAAATGAATCTAGAACATTGATCTAGAACTAATCATAGTCGTTGGATCAAGGATTCACGAGATCCCTAATAGTCGAAATCTCGACAACCGTTGGATTGTGTTAAAATTTTTGCATCAAAGATGGATAGTCAGATGAAGTTAAGTTGCTCGAGGTTTATTTAGGGAATCTCACTTCAAGAGAATTGAGCATTGGGAACGAATAACCCAAATACCTAAAGGCCAAAATAAATCTGGACCGTTGATCTAAGAGCTCATCACAGTCATTGGATCAATGATTCATATGAACCTACGACCAGGAGGAGGACATGTGCCAGGTCAAGAGATCCACGTCATCAAGGACATATGGCACAATCATATGGTGACACATGTCAAGGTCCAGTTGGCACTTTAGGTTATGTAAGTCACGAATCAAGGTGACACGTGGCAGCCACTCGGCTAGTGCCAAGTCAACAATGACATCAACAAGTTACGTCACTCCAGGAGTTTGTCCTTCAGGGGAAACAAACAATTACTTGAAGCGTCAAAGGCCGAAGTCAATGTTAATCATTGATATAAGATCCTGCGGATTCTCACATGATTGTTAGATCAAAACGTAGTGGAAAGAGGATGTAAGCACTCTCATGTTGACCACTTCGATGCCGACGAACTCCGGTGGAAATTGGAACATCAATTACCCGGACCTCCGAACCCCCGAAGTCCCAAAGTCTTGAAGTAAATAGTGGTCGTCCATATCAACCTTTGATTAATTCATAGCCATTGGATTAAGCAGTGGAAGGATAGTGTAAGGATCAAATATAGATCGTTGATTTTGTTCTAGGAATCACACCAACCATCGGATCAACCCTTGTGAGAGGTAACCACTTTGGAGAGTTGAAACTCTAGAAGATTGGATGAGAGAGAAAAATTTTGAAGGTTGAAGTACTGTAGGACAAGGTTCAAGCCCCTAGTCACAAGTTACGAACACATAAGCCATGAGGCGTTGGGAACATTTCTTAAATAATAAGCCCGTGGTTTTGCGTAGATGGTCACATGTAAATGGTTTGAAGGAAACACCTCCGTAGAATTCGTTTTCTGCAATATTTTCATATACATGGAATCGAGTTAAAAGAGATCAATCCATGCCTATGATCGATTCATGAAAATCTCTCTCACTAAATTAAAAGCCTTCACAATAATGTTTGAATAATAATAAAGATTATTGTGAATTTAAAATGAAGAGGTGTGATGGTCCAAACAAAGGGACACAATGCTTCATAGCTCACACCAGTTGGAAGATTATATAAATGAGAAATTATGGTGAGAAGAAGGTGTCTCTGCAGTCAAGATCAGAAGATCAAAACAGAAGTAGAGTCCAAGAAGAAGAACCGATTATTCTTATGAAGTGAGGGTGGAAGGGAGGAGCACAAAAGGATTCATATTATTGACTAAGTAAACATAAGGGAGTTGGTACTTCCTAGGGTTGGTTCCCTAAAAACAAGGGAGTTGGTGCTTCCTAGGTTTGGTGCCCTAAAAACACGAGAGTTGGTGCTGCTTGGGGTTGGTGCCCTAAAAACAAGGGAGTTGGTGCTTCTTAGGGTTGGTGCCCTGAAGAAGGGGATTTGTGTCTCCTAGAGTTGGTGCTCTAAAAAGGATTGGTGTCCTTCAATATTCTTCATAAAAGCCTTGTAATTCCTATTAATTATA
>ML821371.1:38222-55175 GCA_009831015.1 Picea engelmannii
AATGATCAAAATATGGAAATAGTTCAAAGATCTTGGATGAAATTATCAGTAGTCAGAGGTCACCAAACAACAAGACTGGTTTGGGATACACCCAAGACTCAACTTCTACATCACAAGGATCTCTCAAAAGACCAATCAGTTACGCAGATTCTCTAAATGGCTCCTCAAGAAGAGAAGATAATAAAGTAAAGATGATACCATTGAAAACTGTTCGACATAAACATAAATCAACATTCCCTACTAAAGTAAAAAATGACAGGAAGAATACAATCAATAGAAGGAATCCCCTTAATAAATATCTATTTATTGGATATTGTTACTCTTTCAATAATTTTGGTCATAAGGAAGTACACTGTAAAGCTTATGGACAATACAATAACAAAAATGTCCAAAAATATAAGAACAATAGGTACAATACAAAGAAGAGAAACCACAACTCATTTTCTCCTTTGCAAAACTTCAATATTGAATGCCAAAAATGCAACAACTATGGTCATAAAACTAGAGAATGTAGATTACCAATGCAATCCTTAAATATAGGAAACCCTAACAAACATAATAAGAAGATATGGAAAATAAAATCTGAAGTACCAAGCAAGAAAGATGATGAATATATTGCTCCTGAAATTGATGAAGTTAATAATAGGAGATTGGTGGGTAAAACTTATAATAAGGAATATAATAATCAAAGCTATGCATCTAAAATAGATCAAGCTCAAGACAAGAAAACTCCTAAAGAAAAATATGACACAATTCCATAACTTGATAATGTCATACAATAAGATTATCCATTACCCAACAAATGGAAAATTCTCAAAACAAGGATAAAGAATATTCTGGTGAAAAAAATGGTGACAATGATGATGAATCTTCAATAGTAGAACAATCAGAAGAATTGAGCGATGATGATCTCAGAAGTTTTCCAATGCTATTTTAATGATCCACTGAAACTCCTTCTCAAAAAAAAAAAATTAGAAACAAAGAAGGGAAGGATAATTTAGGGAAGATTGTTCCTGTTGATACTCCTATGAGTATTGAAGAAAATTGTTGGCACAGGGGAAGACCCAAAGTTCAATGCTTCAACAAAGCATCAACAAAACCCAACTATCATCCTTTTCGGCAACACCTGAGGTAGAAGCAGGGGGGTTACAGGACTTAGGTGTCTGTAACCAAGCTGGGACACAGATCTGTGATCACAACACTTCGCAGAGTACTCAGGAACAACATAAATTAGTTCATTAGCCTTAATGACATCACAAATAAAACCCTGAGTACATATCGATGCAGTAATAATGACAAAACACACATCGCACTTAGCATCATAAGTTAGATCTAGGACATTCAACACAAGTAAAGTACTCAACATCAACAAATCTATCTAACATTCATAATAATCAATACACTAAGAAGATCCATAGCATAAACATCATGTCACAAAGAAAACCATCAAAATAAGATATACATGGTTCACCCTAGTGTGGGGCTACATCCACCAACTACTTCGTCTTCTTTATTAGTCTTCAATCTCTTACATTCATCCGCTCCTATGCACTAAGTCACAGAGCCAAGCTTCGCATCAGACAGGATATCTACACATTGAGGACCAGATCCTCCTTCCCAAAATTAGGTCAAGGCACAGAGCCAATTCCTCTATCAATCACAGAGCCTTACAAACAGATTTTGTTGCACAAAGCGCTCACAACTACTTGCACTTAGCCACTTTCCACTACTTGTGTCTTTTGCAATTAGCTAACACTACTTCTACATTACATTCTTACTTATTTATACTTTTACAATCCTTACAAAAATTCCTAATCATGGATAAACCCATGGGTCGACATCCCATAACCCATTACAAAAACCCTAAGGAACCCCTTGCTGGGTCCACAAATCCTGCAAAACAAGTGAGATTCGCGATCTGAGCTCCACCTGATCAGCCCTCCATCCTTGATCACTGTGTCAGAGTCCAAAAAGTGGTCAAACCTGACCAATGTTTCCTCAAAACTTGGTCGAGGGCCAACAGTCCCCCAATAGTCACATGTGACTCGTCCCAAGTCACTCAGATCTAGGCAATGCTGCTTTCGAAGGTCTCGAGCTTAGCTCGAGCTGCCTCGACTTGCTACTTCTCCTGAGTCTCCTGGTCAACGATCTCCTAGATTCTCTGCTCTGTAGCAGGCCCTTCCATGCACTAATCCATTGTTGCAACTACTTGGTCCAGTTACAAGCCTTGTCCCTCAATTTATTCAAACACCTTGCAGGCTTCATCCTGCACAGTTTGCAGCTTCTGCGTGACTTCCATCCCCTTGCCCTAGATGGCAGTAATATGTTTTTGTACCACATGTTGTTCTTGATATCTCTTCATTATTTCTACCACCTTGAGTAGCTTCATATGTGCCTATACTGATGGTGCCTGTTGTTGTGCCTCCTGTAGTTGCACTTCCAGTTTCCTTAGCTCTGGATCTTCTGTGAGATGTTCATAAGTCTGCGCACTTCTATCGCTCAACTGTTTACATTCTGAGGTGAGGGATCTGATCCTTCCAATTTCGTTCTTGGCAGCTTCCTCCCTTTGGTTGCACACCTCCTATGGAGTGCTCGGTACTTCTTGGACCTCCAACTCTGTTATCCTCGCTTAAAGTTTCTCGATGGTCTTAGTCAGCTTCACCAATTGAACCTCGACCCGCTCCTGTTCCTCCTGTGCGAAGCCTGGCACAAAGTGGCATTCTCTATTCACTGCCTCTTTGACTACGACCCATTTTGTGAGCAACTGCTCATTAGCTTTCTATAGCTTCACTTTGTCCTCTTGGACCATTGCCCAAAATTCTTCTTTCTCATTTTCATAAGCGGTTACACAGTACCGCACTACGAGTAATTGCTCTAAGACTTCCTCTTTCTCTTGTTTCAAGGCTTTTGTAGCCTTCTCCTTCTCTTCTTAGACTCACTGAAGTTGAGCTTCTGTTGCATTTGCAAGTCTTTGTTTGGGCTGGTTCATCCCCCAACTCTTCAGTCTCCGACGAGGAAGGCACAGTAGGTATTGCGCGGCTCAAATGGATAGCTTGTTGTATTTCCTTTAGTTCTTTCTCGACTCTTTAATACAACTCCTCCTGGTTCGCTCCATATATCCACAAGATATCCTTGGAAGCATCCTCCATCGCTACATGGACCAAGCTAATTTCATCCTTTGTGAGCGTGGCCTCCAACTGGGGCTTATTGGCACACGTCTTCTTTCTCACCAAAGGTTTCTGTGGAGAAACCTTCCTTTTCTGCGGAGTTACTGTTTCAATAGGGGGCTCCTTCGATGGTGTAGCTTCGCCTTCTCCTTTCTTTTCTCCTTCCTCCCCTCCTCCTTTTCCATTTACTTTGTCTCCTCCTCCTAAGGAGCCAGATCCATTTTATTCAAAGGTGTTTTCCTCCTCATCAGTCTCTATATCCTGAAATTCCTCCTTCTTCTTCTTATTCTTCACACTAGTTTGTCTGACATGCTCGACCCAGGTGACCAAGGGGATTCCTATGATGTCAGTGTCAGAGAGTTTTGCATCTACAATAGGTATAAGGAACTCCTCCGACCATCCCTTGGTGATATTCTCCATGTCTTCATCCGTCAGCTTGTAATATGATTATAGCTCTTCCTTGCTCTCATCTCTACACGCAGTGATATATATGAAATGTTGATCTACATGAAAATTGGCTATTGGTCTGTACTGGTACAAAGTGGACGGTGTAATGCGTGGAAACAACTCAATGGAAACCTTCAGTTGCCGATAATACACATGGAACACAACGTTCAATTGTCATTTCTTCGACATGTCATTGGTATACCACAAGGTAGAAAACCTAGCGGACAACGGATCCGATGGTTCAATCTCCGGAAAGGTTGCTCCCTCAGGCATTTTCCAAGCGACAAATGCAATCAATACAAGTAGCCAGCTGAAGTGGAACTCATATCCCTAGTCCTGAGCTTCGCGATAGTCTTTCTCAAGTTCATTGATGAGGTAAATCGCCCAATTCATTTGCATTCCCTCCACACATTTACCTACGAGGTCCACCACGAACTCGGTGACCTGTGTGGGGCAATTCTTTCTTACAATATTTCCAGCTATGAGTTGGCAAGCGAGGCGCACTGGTCCATCCTAGATAGAGGCTACCTTGTAGCCTCGATTTCCTTTTTCCACTTCCTCATAAGCCTCCTTGATGCGTTGTGCTAGGGATCAGTCTGAGGCCTTCCCTGGGTAAAACTGTTGAGGGTCAGGTCCCTGCATGCTCAATCCTGTAATCAAGTGGATCAACATCAGATCCACAGTAATTCGCCTGTCGATCCACAAGTATCCACCATGGTAGCATGACAAGAGGATTTTAACGCAAGATTTAACCTCCTGGTGACGGCCAAAATGGGGAATTTTCATTACGTTTAGCACAGTGGACTGTGCCAGCTCCTTAATCCATGACTGGGCGAAGATGCAAGGCTTCTTCCCAGTGGTCTTTGTCAAGTATCGATGGGGTGCGAGCATAGCGTAGGTATTTCTATCTCCGAGATTGAAATAATTGTTCTTCAGTGACGAGATATATCCCAACTAGCTTCCAACTACGCGTATTACCTTCATAATGTACATGGTGATCAAAGTGTACTCATAGTCCCATGGGATACTGTCGTGGTTAACCGCTCCAACCAACGGTGGGATATAGTCTAGTAATATCAAAGGGATCTTCTTCGCATTAGCCAGATCACCACGATGCTTACTTCGCTCCTTGATCACAGGGTTAGTACGACTAGAGCATCGTACAATCGAAGGGGAAGCCTGCAGTCCCCTAGTCGACGATGCCTGCACTCCTTCAAACATAGCTCTATCATCCATGAACATCCTAAGAACCTCCTCGACAGACTTCTCTAACTCAGTGGGCTCACTCGACATTCAAATTTTTAAGCAAACAAGTCGGGGTAGATGGACGGATAAACAGGGTAGTCAAATGGACATTGACGTCTGGCTTATGATAACACAGCTCGATACATAATCAAATATTTGTTAGCTCAGTTATTCATGGGTGGAAAAAAGTGGTCCCAACGCAACATCCGATGGGTTAAATAAGTGGGGCCTCGTAACAGATTCTTCCAATGGGCAGGAATGCTTCCATCAATGTAAATATGTCCATTACGGCACGGTCTAAACGTCCAATGGTGGTATATCCACCAACAAATGCATTTTCTATCCATTCTGGAGCGTCGGTCTAACGGTCACGGCGCCTCCAACGGTCATATAGCTTCGTCGAGGCGAAGTCCCATTCTGCGTGGTCCTATTGTTCCGGCAAGGTTCAAATCCTACGAACTTGCCTCCTGCAAAGTCTTCCATTTGTTCTGTGTAGCTTCCTGTAGCTTGTCCAACTTGGCTTTCTTCTAGCTGAGCTTCCTTGTCTTCTTTCCTGTGATATGAGTTTCTTTAGTTTTTTTTGGATTCATCTTTCCATTCTTATTCTTATATTCTCCTAGCATAGTGACTTCACACTGTTGATGTGCTCTCAAAGGGTTCGAAGTTAATATCCCTTATCTTACTACTTCCTGGGTGGATATACTTCCTTCTTGCATGGATAGGTCCTTCAAACCTTCCTGCATTCTTTCAACCTTGAAAACTAATTCTCTTGCCTTCTGTTTCTTCGAATTATCCTCTCGTTCTTCTATTAGTCGGTCTATTTTTCTAGCTATGAAATCCCTTAGTTCTTTCTTTTTCTTTTCTGTAGCTTCTTCCTCTGATTCTCTTCTAATCCTATCTTTCTCAATCCAGGTCTTACCTAGCAAAAGTGGGAAAGGGGAATTGTTCTCAACAAACTTAATGACTTCAAATTCCTCTTCAGTCGATGTTCCATGAATAAAAATGGGTACTTTAGTAACTCTTCCACATAGGGTTATCATTTTTCCTTTGAACAAGCCTATCCTTCCCAATGAAGGTACCATAGCAGGCTTTCCTAAAATTTTGTAAGTGTCTTCTATCATAATATTCACTTGTGTTTCATCATCCAAGACACATTCTATGTCAAAGTCTCCTATTCTTGTACTTATGCGTTGTTTTACTTTCATTATCTCTAGTAAAATGACATCTTTATGAACATCCATCGTTTCTTTCAATTGTGATAACATAGTCTGAGCTTTCTCTGATTCTTTCTCTTTATTATTCTCTAACATGCTCTTATTCTTTTGACTCATGTTCATTTGTTCAACTTTATCAATCATCCTTGGACAACCTTCAACTTCATGACCAAAATTTTTAAAACAAAGTCAAATAGGACATGTATCGGGGCATTCCTTAGCAAGATGTCCTAATCTTCTGCAGTTATAACATAGTGTCAATCCTCTCTTTCTATTGTATGTTCCCCAACCTCTCCTGTACTGCATACTAGGATCACAGTGCTGGACCTGCAATCTGCAAAAATTCTTTCTAGGTTCCTACATCCACTTATTAGTCCAAAAATTCTTTCTATGCATAGGAATAACATATCTTTCTTCATTTCTATTAAATTTTTGCAGATCAACTCTTCTAACTGTGCCCTAGATTTCAGACTAGGACATAATCAATCAAACATACCTAGATTCATGCACTTCCAACCTCTCAAATTTCTCTTCTATTATATCTCGAGGGTTGTTATGAACAAACTCATCCACCATGGCTAGGGTTTCTGCGACTTCTCTTTAAGTCAATTCCTAGATCCTTCAACTTCCCACAAATACCCAAAAGAAAAACCTTTCTTAGATACCAATATGATCTGTAAAATGTCGTGGATATTCAAATGAAATTGTTTGTCACAAAATATGTGATTAATAAAATCGAAATCTACACTATGAAGGTTAAATTCATTTATATTCCAAAATGTTTAGTTATTGATTTTCTTCTTATGCATGAAATAGATAAAATGCGAAAAATAGAGAACAATAAAGTACACTCACACACCATCCATAATATAACGAAAATATTTTCTCTAGGAAACCCTTACAGTAGAAAACCCATATAGAAGATGAGGGTGCTCTACTCTCTAGTATGGAAATATTGCAAGTACAAAGGAGAAGACACTCTCTATGGAGTTACCTTGGACCTGTGTCCTGTTAGGTTGCTACAAAACATTAAAACCCTCTATTATTCTATTTTATTTCCCACTCCCAATTTTTATGCTATGATATGGAACAAAATACAATAACATAGAATGGAACCCCTTCTCCTCCTAGTGGCCCAGTATTTAACATAGTCTGATAGCCATCTAGGGGTAGGTTTTTTACTTTCTCAAATCTCAATTTCCATATGGTTTTTAAACTTCTAGAATATTATTGAAATCAATCACGTAGCTAGACCCATATGCATGAGTAATAGGGGATGACGTGTCATATTTCCATACCATGGTGGTCAACAGAATATGTCAACTTGGGAGAGGCATAACTTTTACATACAAACTCTTATTAACGTACAATCTACACCATTGGAAAGGTATCGAAGTTTAGAATGCCACTATAGGGGTGTGCACAATTTATGGACACTAGAACCCCAAAAAATGTCATTTAATGCCTTGGAATTGCTCTATAAGGTTCCAGACACCAATTTTCCAAACTGGGACTTGCCACTAAAATGACCCTGCAAGTTGATTCCTCCAATTTTTTCCACTCTAAAAGCATCGAGATCGATGAAAAATAATATAATGATCCAATCTAGATCATTCACCCACTTCTGAATATTTGGATCACACACATGGGACCACATACCCTATGAAAAGAGGAAATCATTAGATCCTTAGAGCACCACATGCATCTTTGTGGAATATCCCAATGGTGTGAAGGATTACAAGATGATTGATCCCTCAATGAGAAAGCTCATTATTGAGCAAAGTGTCCATTTTGAGGAAAGTCCCTTGCATGCACCATTGGAGCCACATGCAAAGACCTCAATATTTATGCCTACACCAGATATCATAGATGACGAGTCCACTCATTCAGATCATGGTTCAAATATGAGTTCCAAATCTGATTTGGAAGATGATGATCATGCATATGATGAGACACAATAGATGCCCAAGTGGGAACACACCACCCTACAGGTAGCAGGTGACCTTGTGTGGGATCCAGCGGATCAGAGGAGGACAAAATCATAGTTTGAGGAGCCTCCTCATGTACTCCTACCTACTAAATCTATGATTCCCATGCATTGATACATGGTTATAGCTTCATACTTGTAGACCTATGCAAAGGCTGCAGGAAATCCCTTCTGGGAAAATGCTATGCAGGAGGAGTATAAATCTCTACTCAAGAACCAGACTTGGGATCTGGTTATTCTTCCTTTAGAAAGAAATCTTGACATATGTAGATGGTTCTAGATGACCAATAAGGAAACATATGGATAGGTGAGAAGGTACAAGAAAATATTGGTTTCCAAAGGTTTTCAGTAGATCCATAGAATAGACTTTGATGAGACCTTTTATCCAGTAGAAAAGATTGACTCCATTCAATTGGCCCTTTCCATTGTAGCAACTAGGGGGTGGTAATTTTTCCATATGTACATGAATAATTCCTTTATTCATAGGGATCTCTGAGATGATGTTTACATGGAGTAGCCTAAGGAGTTCATACATAACTAATCCTTAGTATGTCGACTAAAAAATTCACTCTATGGCCTCAAGCAAGTGCCTAGAGCATGGTTTGAGAAGATGCATGCTTATTTACTTTCTCAACATTTTGTTATATGTAAATCATATCCAAACATCTACATGATGAGAACCTCATACTCCTTGATGATCTTATTTCTATATGTTGATGACCCCCTGATCACAAGAAGTTTTGCCTCAACAATTGTTGCGTCCAAAAACATTTTTCATGACATGATTTCTATGAAGGACATGGGTCTAATGAAACTTTTCCTTGGCCTTGAGATCAATTAGGATGTTGCAGGAATCAAGCTATCTTAGACTAAGTATGTGAGAGATCTCTTGGTTAGATTTCACATGACTGACTACAAGTTGGAAGCCACACCCTTTTTGTCTAGGGTGCATCTTAAGGATGGCAGGGATACACTATTGGTATATAGCACCTTTTATTGAAAGTTTGTGGAAAGCCTTTTGTATCTCACCCTCACCCGACTAGATCTCTGATATGTAGTATGAGCAATTTCCAATTACATGTAGGAATCGCATGAGCTACATTGGAAGGCTTCCAAGCACATCCTCATATATGTTCAGGGAACCACTAGTTATGGGATACACTATGAAATAGGTTGTGCATTGAATCTCATTGACTTCACAAATTCTAATCTAGATGGCGATAGCACAAATCACAAGTCCACTTCCGAGTACGTGCTCAGTTTAGGTTTCAGTCCCATTTGTTGGTCGAGCAAAAAGCAATCAACAATTTCTTTATCATTTGTAGAGTTCAAGTACAGAGGAGCGATCAACACCACTATTCGGGTACTTTGGTTTTGAATCTTCCTCAATGAGCTTGCCATCCATTTCCCACCGTATTAATGTCATTTGGTGTGAGAATCAGAGTACTCTCAAGTTTTGGAGAGACCCAGTGTAGTCGTAGCAGACCAAACACATCAACATCCGTATGCATTACATTAGAGAATTGGTACATGACGGGATCATCGATTTGCAGTAATGTCCAACCGTTGAACATATTGCAGACATATTCACCAACACATTTACTGAGCTAGTGATTGTATTAGAGTGAAGGACACAGTTTCTAAGTAATTTCCTTTCTTCCTTCTTCAATTTTGATGCATTGTACTTTGAGGGGGGTATTTCCCATGATATTTTCCCTCTTTCCTCTATTTTCAGTGTTTCATTATCATATGAATTTTACAATGGGTACCTTACATGGCCTTGGTCTTTAGGACCCATTCATCACTTATAGCCTAGAAGTTTTCAAGGGGACTGTTGGATATATTACACACTCACCTAGTATATCTTTTCCTAGGTTGACTAGTCTATGTTGAGGGTGCCTCTGGTTAGATATATTCTCCCCTATATGAGAATATTCTCCCCTAGATGAGGGCGCCACATCCTCTTTAGTCTTTCCTCAGTTGTACTTCAGTTATACTAGTGGAGTGGAGTCTTACATGGAAACCTCAGTACTATCACCTAGTGTTGCATGCATACCTCAGGATCATCACCAAGAGAGAATATTTACCTTGGTAGCATCACCAAGAATGTTTCAAATATGTGCATGCATGATTCTCTCATCATTCCACTAGTGATTACTTAGTTAATTGATGGTTGCATGGCAAGTTAACTAAGACTAGGTGGCAGTTCATTCTTGAGTCTGTCAATGAGTGTATAAGTCTCTCTAGATCACTAATATGGTGCATTCATTTATCCATGTAGAATATATCATGTGTATTTTTACTATTCTCTCATTAGTTAATACAATTGATTCTTTCTCTCAAGATTGTCTCTCTTTCTTTTCTCTCTTCCAAGATTTATGTGTTTTTTATACTAGATAGGTTCTCCATGACAAGTTTCTATGAAAATTTAGACTTACTTTATTGTGATTGATAAAAAAAAATAATTAAGTTTACAAGTGGTATATCTTCTTGGAGCATATTAACCGATCAACCTCTATTGGTGTTGTCATCTCTGCATGTGTAGTAAATGAGTTGTAGGTGCACCCTTAGCCTCCTTAAATCTTATTTATTTGGGATTAAAAATTTGTTTTCCTCAAATAAGTATTACAAAGACCCATATTAAATCAATGCACTTTTTCGGCATCAACCAAGGTCTTCATCAACTCAATGCACTTCAATCAATGCACTTCAGCTAGCTTAGATGAACATTGTGGTGTCTTAACAAAAATGGAGCCTTACCTTAGGATGTCTTTAAAAAATCACAATAGCTCCTAATTCCTATCCATTGTGTGTTGAATTTTCACTATGCTAGGCTCAATCATGAGGTTTATTTTATTTAGCATGTACTTGAACCGTAAACAAATGCAGCTACACCATACATAAGTGCTGCAATAACCAATATCACAAGAAGAATTACCATGCACACGAACACAAGAGATATCCTAGGAAACCCTTCTACTCAAGGGAAGAAATCCCAACAATCATTTTCTATATTCTCAAGAGAATATCCCCCAACCATAAAACCCTAATGCACATAAGAGGGTGCTCTACAACCTTGAAACTAGCTCCCAAGAGAGGTACGCACTTCAGCCCTAAAATGTACTTGCTGAAATTCTGAAATTTCAAGTGTGAGTGTGTTTCCTCAATGAGGAAATCACCTTTATTTATACTAGACCAGACATAGCAATAGGCGTGTCTATTGGAAAAACAGGGCCGACCTCAATAACTCAGAAATATAATTAATTATTACAATAAACCTTAATTATCTTTTACATATGGTGGGGTCGAGTTGTATCCTTTGCATCATAATTAGGGTTACAAGTAAATCTTACACTTAGGCAATATAGGAAGGGATCCACATGTCCACTAGTTCTCAACCACTAGGGACACGTCCACCTATTCTCAGCCACAAGGATGACATACTCAATAGATCTCTATCTCAACTGAGTCCATAGGAGATTCATCTAGAGTACCATATCGACTCAACTCTCACACAAGGGACAATCATACACCCATCACATGGGCACACCCAACACTGGGGGATGACTCAACTCTCAGACAGAGAAGAATGATGCACCCCATCACATGGGAATACCCAACACTAGGCTCTCTCACAGGTTGACTCAACTCAGTCACAGAGGAGAACGTATCCTGGAGAATGTCACATGAAGTTTCAATCAACACTCCCTCTAAGTTAGGGAGGCATTCTCCACTAGGCCAAGTCTCTCACATAAGTACTCGAACTTCGTCCTGGTAAGCCATTTGGTGAAGATATCTACAATCTGCTCATGTGTAGGAAGATATTGCATGTGTACTGCTTTCCTTTGTACCATGTCTCTGATATAATGGTATTTGATGTCAATGTGTTTCGATTTATCGTGAAACACATGATTCTTAGAGAGCTTCACACAACTCTGGTTATCAAAGTGAATAATGGTAGAATCTATCTCATGATCAAATAAATATGTCAGGAGCTTGTGAATCCACACTGTTTCGTGGACTACCGCACTCAATGCTATATACTCTGCTTCTGCGGTAATCAAAGCCACATAGCTTTGTTTCCTGTTGCACCAGAAAACCATGGAAGATCCCAAGGTAAAACAACAACCAGATGTTCTCTTCTGGTCCACTGCGCTCCTTTCCCAATCTGCATCATCATATCCTTGCAATCTCATGTCTACACTAGAGGCATATCTCATGCCATATCCAACTGTGCTTTGTAGATATATCAATACATGCTTCGCTGCTATCCAGTGAGTCTGTCTCGACTGACTCATAAACTGACTGAGTACATTCGCTGCATAACATATATCAGGTATGGTGTTAACCAGATACATCAATGATCCAATCAGTTGTCGGTATATATGTGGATGAATCTCTCCTAAATCATTAGAAGCCTTGTTCATTTTATTCATATCCATCACCATCGGTGTAGGCATGGACTTGTATTCTGACATACCGAATTTCTTCAATATCTCCACTGTATATTTTCCTTGACTCATTAAAATATCATCAGTCCTCTGCCATACTTCTAGTTCATAGAACTAGTGCATCATACCCAGATCCTTCATCTCGAATTCAGAATTCAATGCACGCTTGCATTCAACAATAAGTATTTCTAAATAGGTGAGGAATAAGTCATCAATGTATAAGACCAAGATCAAGAACTTGTCACCAACAATGTGATAATATAGTTTCGGATCAACAACACTTTTGGTGAAGACCAAATTCATCAGGAATCCATCCATCTTCTCGTACCAAGCACGAGGTGCCTGCTTTAGTCCATACAAAGATTTCTTCAACCTGCACACATGAGATTTCTCTTCATGTATCACAAATTCCTCTGGCTGCTCGGTGCAAACTTCTTCCTCAATCTCACCATTGAGAAAGGTTGTCTTTACATCCATCTGATGTAGTCTCCAACCCATGGATGCAACTAGTGCAATGATAGTATGGATGGAAGTGTATCAGGCTGCTGGAGAAAATTCTCCTCATAACCAATTCCCTCCACCTGTGAGAATCCTCTAGCTATAAATATCACTTTGTAAATATCAACACTTCCATCAACTGCATGCTTGATCTTATAGATCCACTTAGAATTCACTACAGACTTCCCTTCTAGTCTCAGAACAATATCCCACACATCATTCTTCATGATGGACTGATACTCTTATGCCATGGAATCTTTCCATACCTGTTGACCTGTTGCATCTCCATGACAAGAAGGCTCAGTATCAATGATGTGGCTCATGGCTGAAACATAGCTCGGAAATATCTTTGGTTTCTTCCTCTCTCATAATGTGCCTCGAGAAGTTGCATGTCCCTCTGCCTCCTATATAGTTTGTCGAGCCCAGGCAGGAATTTTATGGCCTACTACAATGTCTTTGGGGACATCAGCTGGAGAAATTGGATCAACTGGATCGATTGGAACAATAGATATCTCCCTCTGAACTGCTGAAGGGGGAGAAGGTATTGCCTCGCTATCAATCTCCATCTGAGATTTTCTGGACCTTCGAAAGGCTATGTTTTCCTCAAATATGACATCTCTTCTCACCTCAATCTGTCTCTGTCTAGGGATGTAGATCCAGCATGCCTTTGAAGATTCACTATATCCCACAAATGTACCCTTTCTTCCTAAAGGGTATAGCTTGGACCTCTTATCCTTGGGTACATGTAAGTATATTGGACACCCAAATATCCTGAAGTGTCTAACCTCAGGCTTCACTCCAGTGATGGCTTCTTCAAGAGTCATGTTCTTCAAAATATGGTGAGGACTCTTGTTTTGAACATATATTGATGTCATGGATGCTTTTTCCCACAAAACCATAGGTAGATTCTGATCATGTATCATTTCTTTGGTTTCTTCAATGATGGTTCTGTTCTTCCTCTCTACAACCCCATTTTGTTGAGGGTTGTAAGGAACTGTGTACTCCCTCTTGATCTCTACCCCAATACAGAAATCACTAAAATCCCTGGAAGTGTACTCTCCTCCATTATCTGATCTTAGCACCTTAATCTTCCTTCTAGTCAGGTTCTCAACCTGAGCTTTGAATTCTTGAAATCTTGCAAGGACTCCATCCTTGGTCTTCAAGAAATAAATCCAAGTCTTCTGAGAGTGATCATATATGAAGAGCACATAGTACATATATTTTTTCAAGGAGGCAACAATAATTGGTCCACACATATCTGAATGTATCAAGTCCAATATCCCCTTGGATCTGTTGTCACTGCTCAAGAAGGACCCCTTGACATTCTTTCCAAGAGAATAGCCTCTGCAAAAACCATTATGTTGAACTTGTATCTCTAGAAGGCATGTTACCATCTTCCCTAGAGATGGAAGGGATTTGTAATGAATGTGAGAAAGTATCTTATGCCATAACTCACTCAAGTTGATAGTATCATGTAACAGGGCCTGGAATGGTCGAATAGAGAACCTGTATAAGTTGTTTTCTCAAACACCAATTACTGGGGCATAATTCGTATGTTAGTCCTTGTGCCATGCAAGAAATTTTCCTTCAGAAAAGGTAACCTTGTAGCCTTTACCCTCTAAAGAAAAAATGGAGACAAGGTTCCTTTTCATCCCAGGTACATATAGTACCTCACTCAACTCAAGGGGTATGTCAGAATCTAGTTGGAATGTAGAAGTTCCAACCATTTTCACATTATATCTGGCATTGTCTCAAAGTACAACATGTATACTGGTCTCTTTCTCAACAAGATCTATCAAACGATCTCTATATCTGGTCATGTTCCTGGAGGCACCAATGTCAATTAACCAAATATCATTATCAGTAGGAACCGTACCTGAGAGTGTTGATATGAATAAGAAGGCTTCATCTTGGATGCCTTCATTTCTCTTATGTGGCTCTGGATGAACATCAGTAGTGGAGGAAAGTTTTCTTTCTTTCTCTTCATCAATAGTTGTCTCTGGTAAGGCCTCTTGTCTCACACTCGATAGGTCATCCTCTTCCAAGTTGATCTGAAGTCTTGACTTCCAGGAACTAAAGTTGCTTGATCCATCAAGCCTATCTTCCACCAAGGTTCTGTTCCTCATGGTTTTCAGATTCTTCCACAAACCCTTAACAACCAGGCAAGGAAACCTAACATCTAGGATAGGATAAAAATATTAGGTTTCGCTGGGCTTATGAATTCCAACAATAAGCCTTAGAGGTCAGAAGAACACTGGTAAGCTTAAAAAAAACTCCTTCAATGAGCTGCAAAAACCCTAAAACTAAAATTTCTACAGTAAATTGTGAAACCATAGGGCCGAAAATCCAAAATGCTTGGAAATGAAATCGGAAAGTTGTTGGAGGTGTGTTGAAGGAGGCCGCACACTCCTATGCAATTTGTGTCCCCAACGTTTTAGTGGAAAGCAATGAAACAACCAAACAAGAGAGGGTCGTACCTTTTTCTGGAAACCCTAGGAGGGTCGTTTGGTTTTGTAGAAGAGACAACAGCTTGCTTGAAGGATTTTGCAATGGCTTCTTCAAGACCTATGCTCTAATAACATGTTGAATTTTCACTATGCTAGGCTCAAGCATGAGGTTTATTTCATTTAGCATGTACCTGAACCATAAACAAATGCAGCTACACCATACACAAGTGCTGCAATAACCGAGATCACAAGAAGAATTACCATGCAAAAGAACAAATTAAATATCCTGGGAAACTCTTCTACTCAAGGGAATAAAACCCAAAAATACTTTGATATATTCTCAAGAGAAGATCCCCCAAACATAAAACCCTAATGCACAGAAGAGGGTACTCTACAACCTTGAAACTAGCGCCCAAGAGAGGTTTGCACTTCAACCCTAAAATGTACTTGCTAAAATTCTGAAATGTCAAGTGTGAGTGTGTTTTCTCAATGGGGAAATCACCTTTATTTATACTAGACAAGACACAACAATAGGTGTGTCTATTGGAACAATAGGGCTGACCTCAATAACTCGAAATATAATTAATTATTACAATAAACCTTAATTAGCTTTCACATATGGTGGGGCCGACTTGTACCCTTTACATCATAATTAGGGTTACAAGTAAATCTTACACTTAGACAATATAGTAAGGGATCCACACGTCCACTAGTGCTCAGACACTAGGGACACGTCCACCTGTGCTCAGCCATAGGGACGTCATAGTCAAAAGATCTCTATCTCAACTAAGTCCACAGGAGAATCATCTGGAGTACCATATCGACTCAACTCTCACACATAAGAGAATGATACATCCATCACATGGGCACACCCAACACTGGGGGACAACTCAACTCTAACACAGAGGAGAATGATGCACCCCATCACATGGACATACCCAACACTGGGCTCTCTCACAGGTTGACTCAACGCAGTGACAGAGGAGAACATATCCCGGAGAATGTCACACGACCCTGCAATCATCAACATTGTGGAGGACCTCAGCCTGCAAGAAAAAAAGACTTGGAGAAACCCTTTTCCTCTAGGTTATGAGCCACCATGAGAACATTATTATTATTATTATATTCGTTATTTTGTCATTTTGAATATCATTTTTTAAATATACTCTTTCTCTTATAAATAGCTTTGGGTTCTTTTCACAACAATACACTACATTAGAGAAGACCTATGACTAACTATGCTCCAAACCAGGGATAATTTTAAGGATGGAAATTTATCTCACATTATAGAAACCTTGGCAGATCTTTCTAGTCCTTAATATGCAAACTATAAAATGTTTGGCGATATTTTTGAAAAAATGTTTAAATTTCTAAGGATTTTATATAGTTTCTATAAAATTTGGGATATTTTTAAGGTAAAATAGTTTTATTCTATAGAATTTGTGGAATCACTTTTTAGAAAAAATGGAAATTGGTGAATCTTTTTTTTGGAAAAAG
>ML821371.1:122362-146234 GCA_009831015.1 Picea engelmannii
ATTGACTAAAATATTCACCAAAAAATTATATATACATTTTATATTATTGATAAAATAGCCTTCAATTTTTCTTATGTATCATGGGGATTCGCCCATTTATTATACATATAAATTTAGGGGGGGTTCTTAAAATCACCCCTGGTTCAATCATCAATTTTGGCAAGGGGGCACACCCGTGAGGGTTTTATGAAGGGCAGGGCACATTACTTGGGAATAGGTAGTTCGATTTGGTTTCCTTGAGAGAGAGCTGGGAGATATTTTCTCATAGAGTTCTTGGGAACATAAAGGGTGACTTTTCCTTGGCATTTCCCAATGGATCCAATCCATACTCAATTTAATTGGAGAGCTGGGATAATTTCTTCTCGAGTGGCGCAATAGGGATTAGAGAGACACCATTTTATTGTTGAAATGAAGTGTTGGTCAAGACAAGGGAGTTTCCAAACATTTTATGAAGTCATTCCATCATTGGGAGGTCGAATCCATTAAGTAATAGCTGCATATTTGGCATAGGAGTTACATCAGGACATATGCATAGTCAAGGGTGATTTCTTTATCATTGGAAGCCATGATTTCAATGCAATCTTCGTCAGTTGGACAACCAGTTCGTGGGAACTCATAGTGGTTGATTATTGGTGCCTATATTTGTCTATTCGAGTTATATTAGCAATTGAAATTAGTTGCAACACAATGTAAATAGTCATGGGTTTTACCTGGGCCTTTATCCTCCTACAATACAAATAAGTCAAGGCATTTGAGAGGTATTTTTGTTTTTAATTATTAGCACTCATTCCTTGTGATTTACCTTTGTTTTATATGCTATTATATGTTAAGAACCTGAATAGATCTACAAATATAATCACCACAAATACTGAATACACAATAGATCCACAGAGCAATATAGAGGAAACACACTTTATTATTACCAAACCCTTGAGGTAGGGCAACACCATACAATGGATCCTATTATGGAAGGGATCCTCTCCTGTTCATTTGCCTCTTCGAGGGGGCTTCCTCCTATTGAACTACAACTCACAATACGATAATTCTCTTCATGTCCCATTACATTGCTTGAACCCCTTTATATAGTGCTACCATCACCTAATAACATTCTAGAGGAGGAATCTTCTAGAAGTAGAACCTTCTAAGAAGTCCTTTTACATTTATTATATCTAACTACCATAGTGAGCCTTATTTAATAATATAGTGTACCTNCCCCCCCCCCCCCACTACCTCTCTAGCTACCTTACATTCCATCCCCCTTATGAAAGCGTTGTCCTCAATGCTTGATGTACAACCATATACCAAGGTCCCATGGATAAGTGTGGACCATAGTGCTGAAGTAGACTAGAGAACCAGGGTCCCATTGAGAAATGGTAGCCACCATGCTAAAGTAGTCCATTGTAAACCATGGTCCCATGTCCAATTGCTCATGCAAACCCCACATGGAAGATATTGGCACCGAATAACCAACTGAAAATGATGCTCCCAATACTGACACCTATCATGTGGATCCAAATAAGAATATCCATCCACATAGTGGGAGATGATCAAAGATGAATCTGGAAGGAAAAATACCATTGTAGAATATGTAGGCTGGACGCTGGTAACTAGCTCCTGATGTGGGACATTGATGTTCTCTACAGAAGGTGGAGTAGAGTCATCAAATAAAATATGAAAGTGGTTGTCATCCCGAAATGACAACTATCCATATACCGATCATCACAATCGGCCTCAAAATCATACCAAGCATATATTTCTTGATTATATTAATCCTTGATGTCTTCCATAAGAAATCTCTCCTGCATGCTATCCAATGAATCTTGAATACTACGAAAACTATCATTGAGGCCATCTATAAGGTCAAGCAATCTAGCATCCAATGTGTCATACAATTGGGATTTGAATGATTCAAGAATTTCTTTGAGGGTTTGAGAGGAAATAGCCATCTGAACACCCTATGAACTCTTCAGTCCTGCAGTCGTCACAAAGAAACCCAAAAATAGAACAATAACTTATGGTAGAAAATCGCGGTTTTTTCTGGAAAAACCCTAAAAAACTGTTGAATTTAAAATGTTCATAATAGTACCAATAGTACCAAAGATATATGAATACAATCACCACACAAGACAGAAGAAACCACACGTTATTATAAGAAAACCCTTGAGGTAGGGAAACACCATACAATGGATCCTATTATGGAAGGGATCCTCTCCTTCTCACTTGCCTCTTCGAGGGGGTATCCTCCTATTGAGCTACCGCTCCAAATACAATACTTCTCTTCATGTCCCATTACATCACAGTTATTGGATCAAGGATTCATATGAATCTACGACCAGGAGGAGGACATGTGCCACGTCAAGAGATCCATGTCATCAAGGACATATGGCACAATTAGATGGTGACACGTGTCAAGGTCCAGTTGGCACTTTAGGTTACGTAAGTCACAAATCAAGGTGACACGTGGCATCCACTTGGCTAGTTCCAAGTCAATAGAGACGTCAACAAGTTACATCACTTTGAGAGTTTGTCCTTGGGTAAATGAACAATTACTCGAAGCATTGAAGGTCGAAGTCAATGCTAATTGTTGATCTAAGATCCTGCGTATTCTCACATGACCGTTAGATCAAAACATAGTGGAAATAAAATATAAGCACTCCCATGTTGACCACTTCGACGCTGACCAACTCCAGTGGAAATTGGAACAACAATTACCCAGACCTCCGAATCCCCGAAGTCCCAAAGTCCCAAAGTAAATAGTGGTCATCCATATCAACTTTTGATTAAGTCATATTCGTTGGATTAAGCAGTTGAAGGATAGTGTAAGGATCAAATCTAGACCATTGATTTTGTTCTAGGAATCACACCAACCATCGGATCAACCCTTGTGAGAGGTAACCACTTTGGAGAGTTGAAACTCCAGAAGATTGGATGAGAGGGAAAACTTTTGAAGGATGAAGTACTGGAGGATAAGGTTCAAGCCCCCAGTCACGAATTACAAACACATAAGCCATGAGGCGCTAGGAACATTTCTTAAATAATAAGCCTGTAGTTTTGCATAGATGGTCACATGTAAATGGTTTGAAGGAAACACCTCTACAGAATTCGATTTCTACAATATTTGCATATACATGGAATCGAGTTAAAAGAAATCAATCCATACCTATGATCGATTTATGAAAATCTCTCTCACTAAATTAAAAGCCTTCACAATAATGTTTGAATAATAATAAAGATTATTGTGAATTTAAAATGAAGATGTGTGATGGTCCAAACAAAGGGACACAATACTTCATAACTCACACTAGTTGGAAGATTATATAAATGAGAAAGAATGGTGAGAAGAAAGTGTCTCTACAGTCAAGATCAGAAGATCAAAACAGAAGTAGAGTCGAAAAAGAAGAACCGATGATTCTTATGAAGTGAGGGTGGAAGGGAGGAGCACAAAAGGATTCATATTATTCGCTAAGTAAACATAAGGGAGTTGGTACTTCCTAGGGTTGGTTCCCTAAAAACAAGGGAGTTGGTGCTTCCTAGGGTTGGTGACCTAAAAACAAGGGAGTTGGTGCTTGCTAGGGTTGGTGCCCTAAGAACAAGGGAGTTGGTGCCCAGAAGAAGGGGATTTGTGTCTCCTAGAGTTGGTGCTCTAAAAATAATTGGTGTCCTTCAATATTCTTCATAAAAGCCTTGTACTTCCTATTAATTATATTTATATAATTGATTTTACAAAAAAGTCTATTATTGATCTATTTTGGCAATTAACAAAATATAAAAGTAACTACTAATGGTTGAAAAAAGGTAATATTGATTCACCCCCCTCTCAGTATTCCAACAATTGGTATCAAAGCAGGTGCTTTCAACATAGTCTAACAACTAGAAGGTAGAACCCGAAGATGGATCATCAAGAAGGAATGTCTAGCAACAAAGCACCATTGTTCAATGGAGGTGGCTATGCTCTATGGAATATAAGAATGAAAAAAATCAGTTCGGCTCTTGGTTTTGATATCTGGCAATCTGTTGTAGATGGTTACACTGCACCAACTACTCCACCCAAAGATGTTGCAGGACAAAAAATCTTCATTGACAACTCAACAGAAATCAATGAAATTCTAGGAGGGTTGACAAATTCTATATGTGTGAAATTTATGCAGTGTAAGTCACCTAAAGAAATCTGGGACAAATTGGAGGTTGTATATGAAGGAGATAACAGAGCCAGGGAAGCCAAACTACAGACCTATAGAACTCAGTTTGAAAATTTGAAAATGAAAGAAGAAGAGAACATTGTTGAATACTTTCATAGGGTAGATGAAGTGGTTAATTCAATCAGAGCAGCAGGAGAAGAACTTACAGATAAACCTATTATGAAAAATATACTAAGGTCATTACCTATGAGATATGATGCCAAGATTTCTACAATTGAACATAGGCCTGATCTTGACACACTCACAGTTGATCAACTTCATGGAATTTTTACAACATATGAAATGAGAACAGGGAATGATAAACCAACAAAAGACGAAACAACCTTTAAAGCATCTAAATCAAAGAAGAAACACTAACATATGTCTCATGAAGATTAGTCAGACATATCCGATGTAGAAGAGACCAACTTTATAAAGAAACTCCAGAAAGGATATAGAAAATATAAAAGAAAGTTACCCTTAATATGGTTCAACTGTGGAAAAATTAGACACTATGCCAATAAATGTCCCCATCCTAAGAAAGAGGAAAGTGATGATGAAAGAACCTTAAAAAATCAGAAGAAAAGCAACACAAATAATAAAAATAAGTTCTACAAGAAAAATAAAACGTTCTTTACCCAAGAAGACAATAGATCATTAGAAGAAAATGAGGAAGACGAACCAGATCTTCTATTTATGGGAATAAAAAATCAAGATGATAAACATTCATAAGATGAAGAAGAAGTGAAGTTCGAAGAAGAAATCCTTAGTGTAATTGAAGAACTAGGAAAAAACTAAAAAACAAAATAGGGTACTAAGGGGAGAGCTTCTAGAGATTAAAGAAGCTACTAAATCAAGAGATAGAGAGAACTTTCCAAAACCATCAAAGAGTCATAACAGACCATCAGTGATTTGAATTCCCAACTCCTGGGAGCTAATAAAATTGAAGAAGTCATTTTACAACAACTTAATGATAAAAAACAAGTATGGGAGAAACTAGAAGTTGAGATTAAGCTGCTAAAAAGTGAAATTGAGAAAGAAAAGAAATGATCAAAATATGGAAATAGTTCAAAGATCTTGGATGAAATTATCAGTATTCAGAGGTCACCAAACAACAAGACTGGTTTGGGATACACCCAAGACTCAACTTCTACATCGCAAGGATCTCTCAAAAGACCAATCAATTACGCAGATGCTCTAAACGGCTCCTCAAGAAGAGAATATAATAAAGTAAAGATGATACCATTGAAGATTGTTCGACATAAACAAAAATAAACATTCCCTACTAAAGTAAAAAATGACAGGAAGAATACAAACACCAAAAGGAATCCCCTTAATAAATATTTATTTATTGGATATTGTTACTCTTTCAATAATTTTGGTCATAAGGCAGTACACTGTAAAGCTTATGGACAATACAATAACAAAAATGTCCAAAAATATAAGAACAATAGGTACAATATAGAGAAGAGAAATTACAACTCATTTGCTCCTTTGCAAAACTTCAATATTGAATGTCAAAAATGCAACAACTATGGTCATAATACCAGAGAATGTAGATTACCAATGCAATCCTTAAAGATAGGAAACCCTAACAAACAGAATAAGAAGATATAGAAAATAAAATCTGAAGTACCAAGCAAGAAATATGATGAATATATTGCTCCCGAAATTGATGAAGTTAATAATAGGAGATTGGTGGGTAAAACTTATAATAAGGAATATAATAATCAAAGAAATGCATATAAAATACATCAAGCTCAAGACAAGAAAACTCCTAAAGAAAAATCTGACACAATTCTAGAACTTGATAATGTCATACAAGAAGATTATCCATTACCCAACAAATGGAAAATTCTCAAAACAAGGATAAAGAATATTCGGGTGAAAAAAATGGTGACAATGATGATGAATCTTCAATAGTAGAACAATCAAAAGAATTGAGTGATGATGATCTCAAAATTTTTCCAATTCTATTTTAATGATCCACTGAAACTCCTTCTCAAAAAAAAAACAATTAGAAATAAAGAAGGGAAGGAGAATTCTACAATTGAACAATCTGCAACTTCTGCGCGACTTCCATCCCCTTCCCTGGATGGTAGTATTATGTTGTTGTACCACACGTTGTTCTTGATATCTCTTCATTCTTTCTACCACATTGAGTAGCTTCATCCGTGCCTATAACGATAATGCCTACTGTTGCGCCTCTTGTAGTTGTGCTTCCAGTTTCCTTAGCTCTGGATCTTCTGCGAGATGTTCATAAGTCTACGCACTTCTATCGCTCAATGGTTTACATTTTGAGGTGAGGGCTCTGATCCTTCCAATTGCGTTCTTGGCATCTACCTCCCTCTGGTCGCACACCTCCTGTGGAGTGCTCGGTACTTCTTGGACCTCCAACTTTGTTATCCTTGATTGAAGCTGCTGGATGGTCTTTAGCCAGCTTCGCCACTTGAACCTCGACCAACTCCTGTTCCTCCTCTGCCAGGCGTGGCACAGGGTGACATGCTCTGTTCATTTCCTCTTTGACTATGGCCCGTTCTGCGAGAAACTACTTGTTTTCTTTATATAGCTTCACTTTTTCCTCCTGGACCATTGCCCGAAATTCTTTTTTCTCATTTTCATAAGCGGTTACATAGTATCGCGCTACGCGTAATTGCTCTAAGACTTCCTCTTTCTCTTGTTTCAAGGCATATGTAGCCTTCTCCTTCTATTCTTAGACTCACTAAAGTTGAGCCCCTATTGCATCTGCAAGTCTTTGTAGTTGGGTTGGTTCATCCCCCAACTCTGCAGTCTCTGATGAGGAAGGCACAATAGGTACTGCGCAGCTCAAATGAATAGCTTGTTGTATTTCCTTCAGTTTCTTCTCGACTCTTTCATACAACTCCTCCTACTTCACTCCATATCTATGCATGATATCCTTGGAATCATCCTCCATCACTACGCGAACCAAGATGATTTTGTCCAACTAGGGCTTACTGGCATGCGTCTTCTTTCTCACCGAAGGTTTCTGTGGAGAAACCTTCCTTTTCTGCGCAATTATTGTTTCAGTAGGGGGATCCTTCGGTAGTGTATCTTCACCTCCTCCTTACTTTTCTCCTTTTTCCCCTCCTCCTTTTCCATTTACTTTGTCTCCTCCTCCTAGGGATCCAGATCCATTTTCTTCAGAGGTGATATCCTCCTCATCAATCTCTATATCTTGGAATTCCTCCTCCTTCTTCTTCTTTGCACTAGTCTGTCCGACATGCTCGACCCGGGTGACCAAGGGGATTCTTATGATGTTGGAGAGTTCTACATCTGCAACAAGTACAAGGAACTCCTCTGACCATTCCTTGGTGATCTGTTCCATGTCTTCATCCGTCAGCTTGTAATATGATTGTAGCTCTTCCTTTCTCTCATCTCTGCACACAGTGATATATATGAAATGTCGATCTGCACAGAAATTGGCTATTGGTTTATACTCGTGCAAAGTGTGCAGTGTCATGCACGGAAATGACTCAATGGAAACCTGCAGTTGCTGATAATACACATGGAACACAACGTTTGAATTCCATTGCTTCAACATGTCATTGGTGTACCACAAGATAGAAACCTAGCGGACAACGGATCCGATGGTTCAATCTCCGAAAAGGTTGCTCCCTCGGGCATTTTCCAAGCAACAAATGCAATCAATACAAGTAGCCAGCTGAAGTGGAACTCATATCCCTAGTCCTGAGCTTCGCAATAGTCTTTCTCAAGTTCATTGACGAGGTAACTTGCCCAATTCATTTTCATTCCCTCCACACATTTACTTGCGAGGTCCACCAAAAACTTGGTGACCTGTGTGGGGAAATTATTTCTTACAAGATTTCCAGCTATGAGTTGGCAAGCGAGGCACATTGTGCCATCCTGGATAGAGGCTACCTTGTAGCCTCGATTTACTTTTTCCACTTCGCCGTAAGCCTCTTTGATGCACTGTGCTAGGGAGCAGTCTGAGGCCTTCCCTAGGTAAAATTGATGAGGGTCGGGTCCCTACATGCTCAATCATGTAATCAAATGGATCGACGTCAGATCCATAGTAATTCGCTTGTCGAGCCACAAGTATCTGCCATGGTAGCACGACAAGAGGAGTTTAACGCAAGAGTTAACCTCCTGGTGATGGCCAAGATGGGGAATTTTCATTACGTTTAGCATAGTGGACTATGCCAGCTCCTTAATCCATGATTGGGCAATGATGCAAGGCTTCTTCCCAGTGGTCTTTGTCAAGTATCGGTGGGGTGCGAGCATAGCGTAGTTCTTTCTATCTCTGAGATTGAAATCATTGTTCTTCAACAACGAGATCTGTCCCAACTGGCTTCTAGCTACACGTATTCCCTTCATAATGTACATGGTGATTAAAGTGTACTCATAGTCCCATGGGATACTGTCGCGGTTAATTGTGCCCACCAGTGGTGGGATATAGTCTGGTAATATCGATGAGATATTCTTCACATTAGCCATATCGTCGTGATGCTTACTTCGCTCCTCGTTCGCGGGGTTAGTACAGCTAGAGCATCATCCAGTCGAAGGGGAAGCCTGCAGTCCCCTAGTCAAAGATGCCTACACTCCTTCAGACATAGCTCTATCATCCATGAACTTCCTAAGAACCTCCTTGACAGACTTCTCTAACTCAGTGGACTCACCTGACATTCAAATTTTTAAGCAGACAGGTCGGGGTAGACGGACGGATAAGCGGGGTAGTCAAACAGACATCAATGTCTAGCTTTTGATAACACAGCTTGATACACAATCAAATCTTTGTTAGCTCAGTTATCATGGGTGGTGGAAAGTGATCCCGGCGTAGCGTTCGATGGGTTAAATAAGTGGGGCCTTGTAACGGATTCTTCCAACGGGCAGGAATGCTTCCATCAACGTGAATCTATCCATTGTGGCTCAGTCTCAATGTCCAACAACGGTATATCCACCGATAAATGTGTTTTCTAGTCATTCCAGAGCATCGGTCTAATGGTCACGGCACCTCCAACGGTCATATAGCTTCGTCGGGGCAAATTCCCATTCTGTGCAGTCTTGTTGTTCCAGCGAGGTTCAAATCCTGCGAACTTGCCTCCTGCGAAGTCTTCCATTTGTTCTATGTAGCTTCCTGTAGCTTGTCCAACTTGGCTTTCTTCTTACTGAGCTTCCTTGCCTTCTTTCCCATGATCTGAGTTTATTTAGTTGTTTCTAGATTCCTCTTTCCATTCTTATTCTTATCTTCTCCTATCGTAGTGACTTTGCACTGTTGATGTGTTGTCAAAGGGTTCAAAGTTAATATCCCTTCTCTTACTACTTCCTGGGTGGATATACTTCCTCCTTGCATGGATAGGTCCTTCAAACCTTCCTGCATTCTTTCAACCTTGACAACTAATTCTCTTGCCTTCTGTTGCTTCGACTTATCCTCTCATTCTTCTATTAGTCGGTCTATTTTTCTAGCTATGAAATCCCTTAGTTCTTTCTTTTTCTTTTATGTAGCTTCTTCCTCTGATTTTCTTCTAATCTGATCTTTCTCAATCCAAGTCTTACCTAGCAAAAGTGGGAAAGGGGTATTGTTCGCAACAAACTTAATGACTTCAAATTCCTCTTTAGTCAATGTTCCATGAATAATAATAGGTACTTTAGTAACTCTTCCACATAGGGTTATCATCTTTCCTTTGAACAAGCCTATCCTTCCCAATGAAGGTACCATAGCAGGCTTTCCTAAAATTTCCTAAGTGTCTTCTGTCATAATATTCACTTATGTTTCCTCATTGAAGACACAGTCTATGTCGAAGTCTCCTATTCTTGTACTTATGCATTGTTTTACTTTCAGGATCTCTGGTAAACTGACATCTTTATGAACATCCATCGTTTCTTTCAACTATGATAACATAGTCTGAGATTTCTCTGATTCTTTCTCTTTATGATTCTCTAACATGCTCTTATTCTTTTGACTCATGTTCATTTGTTCAACTTTAGCGATCATCGTTGGACAATCTTCAACTTCATGACCAACAATTTTACAACAAAGACAAATAGGACCTGTACCAGGGAATTCCTTAGGAAGATGTCCCGATCTTCTGTAGTTATAACATAGTGTCAATCCTCTCTTTCTATTGTATGTTCCCCAACCTCTCATGTACTACGTACTAGGATCACAGTGCTGGACCTGCAATCTGCAAAATTCTTTCTAGGTTCCTGCATCCACTTATTAGTCCAAAAATTCTTTCTATGCATAGGAATAACATATCTTTCTTCATTTCTATTAAATTTTTTCAGGTCAACTCTTTCTTCTAACTGTGCCCTAGATTTCAGATTAGAACATAATCAATCAAACATACCTAGATTCATGCACTTCCAACCTCTCAAATTTCTCTTCTAATGTATCTTGAGGGTTGTTATGAACAAACTCATCTGCCATGGCTAGGGTTTCTACGACTTCTCTTTAAGTCGATTCCTAGATCCTTCAACTTCCCACAAATACCCAAAAGAAACACCTTGCTCTGATACCAATATGATCTGTATAATGTCGTGGATATTCAAATGAAATTGTTCATCACAAAAGATGTGATGAATAAATCCGAAATCTACCCTATGAAGGTTAAATTCATTTATATTCCAAAATGTTTATTTATTGATTTTCTTCTTATGCATGAAATAGATAAAATGCGAAAAATAGAGAACAATAAAGTACACTCTCTATGGGGTTACCTTGGACCTGTGGCCTGTTAGGTTGCTACAAAACATTAAAACCCTCTATTATTCTATTTTATTTCCCACTCCCAATTTTTATGCTATGCTATGGAACAAAATACAATAACATAGAATGAAACCCCTTCTCCTCCTAGTGGCCCAGTATTTAACATAGTCTAATAGCCATCTAGGGGTAGGTTTTTGACTTTCTCAACCCTCAATTTTCATATGGTTTTTAAACTTCTAGAATATTATTGAAATCAATCACGTGGCTAGCCCCATATGCATGAGTAATAGGGGGATGACGTGGCATCCTTCCGTACCATGGTGGTCAACAAAATATGTCAACTTGCGAGAGGTATAACTTTTACATACGAACTCTTATTAACGCAAAATCTACACCATTGGAAAGATATCGAAGTTTAGAATGCCACTATAGGGGTGTGCATAATTTATGGACACTAGAACCCAAAAAAATGTCATTTATTGCCTTGGAATGGCTCTATAAGGTTCCAGACCCCAATTTTCCAAACTAGGACTTGCCACTAAAATGACCCTACAAGTTGATTCCTCCAATTTTTTCCACTCTAAAAGCATTGAGATCGATAAAAAATAATATAATGATCCAATCTAGATCATTCACCCACTTCTGAATAATTGGATCACACACATGGGACCGCATACCCTCTGAAAAGAGGAAACCATTGGATCCTTAGAGCACCACATGCATCTTTGTGGAATATCTCAATGGTGTGAAGGGTTACAAGATGATTGATCCCTCAATGAGAAAGCTCACTATCGAGCAAAGTGTCCATTTTGAGGAAACTCCCTTGCATGCACCATTGGAGCCACATGCAAAGACCTCAATATTTATGCCTACACCAGATATCATAGATGATGAGTCCACTCATTCAGATCATGGTTCAAATATGACTTCCAAATCTGATTTGGAAGATGATGATCATGCATATGATGAGCCACAACAAATGCCCAAGTGGGAACAGACCACCCTACAGGTAGCAGGTGACCTTGTGTGGGATCCAGTGGATCAGAGGAGGACAAAATCATAGTTTGAGGAGCCTCCTCATGCAATCCTACCTATTAAATCAATGATTCCCATGAATTGATACATGGTTATAGTTTCAGACTCGTATACCTATGCAAAGGCTGCAGGGAATCCCTTCTGGGAAAATTCTATGCAGGAGGAGTATAACTCTCTGCTCAAGAACCAGACTTGGGATCTAGTTCTTCTTCCTTTAAAAATAAATCTTGACATATGTAGATGGGTCTACATGAACAATAAGGAAACATATGGATAGGTGAGAAGGTACAAGGAAAGACTGGTTTCCAAAGGTTTTCAGTAGATCCATAGAATAGAATATGATGAGACCTTTTATCCAGTAGAAAAGATGGATTCCATTCAATTGGCCCTTTCCATTGTAGCAACTAGGGGGTGGTAAGTTTTCCATATGTACATGAATAATTCCTTTATTCATGGGGATCTCTGAGAGGATATTTACATGGAGTAGCCTGAGGGGTTCATACATAACTCATCCTTAATATGTAGACTAAAAAATTCACTCTATGGCCTCAAGCAAGCGCCTAGAGCATGGTTTGAGAAGATGTATGCTTATTTACTTTCTCAACATTTTGTTAGATGTAAATCATATCCAAACATCTACATGATGAGAACCTCATACTCCTTGATGAACTTATTTCTATATGTTGATGACCTCCTGATCACAGGAAGTTTGGCCTCAACAATTGTTGCATCCAAAAACATTTTGCATAACATGATTTCTATGAAGGACATGGGTATAATGCACTTTTTCCTTGGCCTTGAGATCAATTAGGATGTTGCAAGAATCAAGCTATCTCAGACTAAGTATGTGAGAGATCTCTTGGTTAGATTTCACATGATCGACTACAAGTTGGAACCCACAACCTTTTTGTCTGGGGTGCATCTTAAGGATGGCAGGGATACACTATTGGTATATAGCACCTTTTATTGAAAGTTTGTGGAAAGCCTTTTGTATCTCACCCTCACCTGACCATATCTCTGATATGCAATACCAACAATTTCCAAGTACATGCAAGAGCCGCATGAGCTACATTGGAAGGCTTCCAAGCACATCCTCATATATGTTTAGGGAACCACTAGTTATGGGATACACTATGAAATAGGTTGTGCATTGGATCTTATTGACTTCAAAAATTCTAATTGGGATGGCGATAGCACAAATCACAAGTCCACTTCCAAGTACGTGCTTAGTTTGGGTTTCAGTCCCATCTGTTGGTCGAGAAAAAAGAAATCAACAATTGTTTTATCATTAGTAGAGGTCGAGTACAGAGGAGCGGTCAACATCACTATTCAGGTACATTGGTTTCGAAACTTCCTCAATGAGCTTGGCATCCATTTCCCACCATCTTAATGTCATTTGGTGTGAGAATCAGAGTACTCTCAAGTTTTGGAGAGACCCAGTGTAGTCGTAGCGGACCAAACACATCGACATCCATATCCATTACATTAGAGAATTGGTACATGACGGGATCATCGATTTGTAGTAATGTCCAACCGTTGAACATACTGCAAACATATTCACCAACACATTTAATGAGCTAGCGATTATATTAGAGTGAAGGACACAGTTTCTAAGCAATTTCCTTTCTTCCTTCTTCATTTTTGATGCATTGTACTTTGAGGGGGGTTTTTCTCGTGATATTTTCCCTCTTTCCTCTATTTTCAGTGTTTCATTATCATATGAATTTTACAATGGGTACCTAACATGGCCTTGGTATTTAAGACCTGTTATCCCCAATATCTAGGGATAACTAGGAGATCATGTCTCGAGGCCCACAGGTCCTAGACATGAAGTACCGAGAGCAGGATTGACCTGAGCATGGCCTTGGAGGGTCCATTCTTCTTCTTCTTCACCAGACGTGTCCTGTTAGCAGCAACATCTTCCATCACCATCGGTTTGGACTTGCATCAGAGAAGACTCTTGCTCCATGAGGTAATTGGTCCAAGGTATCATGGTATGTGTCATGTTTGATCATTATAACCTTATTATATATGCATTAGGTTCCTTTCATTTCTGATAACTGCTTGGATCTTACACTAATCCACTTGAACATTGTTGGGGTGATTAACGGGGTGACTTAGTAAGCTTGTATTCATGGGTTTTGGTTAGCCACCAAAGGGGATTTGCAGAGCCATCGTCCACTCCCACCATTCTATCATTTTACATCTCATCTCCCACACATCTATCCCATTCCCCTAGTCCGGCCATTAGGATGACCTCTTGAGGGTTACACTTTGTCTTGTGGGAAGAAGGGGCTAAAGGCCCAGGGGGTAAAAGAAGCTGGTAAAAGTTAAAAGCCATAGGAAATAAAACCTAGAGATGCTTCGCCCAGGGATCCCTGAGAAGGCAATAAAAGGCCTCTCGATAAGAAACTAAAGGGACCCTAAGAAAAATAATAAAACAAGACCTAACCAAGAGGATGGGAGGTCTCATCACGAGCCAGCCCATTATGTTCATAGGTATCTAGCAGTATGACATTGCCATCATCTGGTCACCATGCTAGGGCAGTGACCTTTGGTTGCATGGCCAAGGGAAAGGGGGTCTCATCATGAGCCAGCCTTATCATTTTTGCGAAAGTACCAGTGGGTAACACTGTCAGCTCTGGTCACCATGCCAAGGCAATTTCCTCTGGTCAGACCTTGAAGTAAAAAAGAAAGAAAAGAATAAATGAAAAATAAAGGCAATAAAGCAGCTTGGAAAAAATGCATCCATGACAGGTACAACTCGCCTCCTACAAAGGCACCCACAGACAACACCTGCCCTTGGTCTTACTATGACTGGACATCCCTAGACCATATCACCTCATAAAACATGGCTTGAATGATCCTCTGAGGAAACTTTCCCTTTCTTGTGGGTATTGGCCCAATAGGTTATTCTGTTGGTGTCTTCAGCTTTGTATAGTAGATATGTGTAGTGGCTTTGATCTCTTAGATGATATGCTAGGGATTTCATGCATGTATTTGATAAATTTGATGATGAAATATGATTAACATTGCTATGATCCAGTGGACTGATGAGCCCATGGAGGGCGTAGTTTTTGATGTGCAGGACCATACCCGACGGACAGGTGCCAGAGGACTGGTACACATGGGGATATGATTAGCTCAGACCTCCATGGGGCTGAAGAGCCCATCAGATGGTTGCTGGGATGGCAGAGATGGGACAACATTGTGATGAGCCATTGTACGAGAAAGAAGAAGGGCGTCCCTACCCAAGACATTTTGGCAGAGCCCGACCTAGGGGGGATCACCCACTGCAGATGGGACGATTGTTTTTTATGGACATGACGTCACCTGAGGTAGCTGGACGTTTTCTGGAGCATGTGGCAGTGTGCTGGGATCATTTGGCACGTGTGGCATCTTGCAGGAGCCCTAAAAGGGCCAACGTTCTGCTTCCTGGGTGCTGAGCTTGCCCAAAAAGGGCCAACGTCTCCCTCAGAGGGGCTTGACGTCTCCTTTTTTAGCTCATATTATGACATTTTCTAGCATTTAATGTAAAAACAGTGTAAATCTTAAAGGACAGCCTTGTCAGCTGTTTTAATGACCTAATTTTAAAATTAAAGGTCATTTGGATGATATAAATAGAGGACGTTGCCTCTCATTTTTAGATAACACAACTCACTCTCTTGTAAGAGATACATTTTTGTCTTTTGTCTTGGTATTATTGCTCTTGGAAGTGAGGCACAACTCTTGTGGAGGATTGTTCTTGGCATGTTATGGTGTTTTCTCTCATTGGAAGGTTTACAACTAGGGTTTCATAAGCTCTCTTCATGATTTGTAAGTGTATTTCTCATGCAAAACTTCTTAATTGAATGGTTGTAGGTTAAATCTCTTGCATTTATTGTTACATTGCTATTATATTGCTTAATCTTGAAACCCTAGGTAGCAAGAACACAAGTAGGTCCTTGCTATATGTCCCCATGAGTGAGAAACGAGTTTTAGCCATTGATTAAGGAGGATTTAGCCTAGCCGTTGCTACACTAGTCATCCTTTTTCTGAGTTAGCTTTTGAACATAAATTGAAGAAAGAAGATGTCCTAGGCCTAGTTAATTCTACACCTAGGGTTTTGACTTTTAGGGTTTGAAGGGCCTTGCTCTTGCAACACTTTTCACCCTTAGATTTATGTTTTAAAGCTAGCCGTTTTGCCAAGGATATTTGAGGAAAGAAGGAGGAGCATGAGGCCTTGCTTAAGCAACACCGGAATGAGCCTCTTCCCCTTAGGGTTTTGATTCCAGGGCCCTGCCATTGCAGCACCATAGAACCTAACTCTCCAGTACTTAGATTTTGATTCTCCCGAGAGCTTGCCCTTGTTTTTGACTCCATAATACCCTAAGGCACTAGTCTATCTCTCCAACATTGAGCTTGTGGTGCCAAAACAACTCTTTCAAAACTCTTAAATTTGAAACCCTAACTAACCCTAACGTCTACTAACCCTAGATTAATGATGACGTCATGCCTTATTTGAGCCTTTGGTTGATAGAAAACATAGCGGCCTAGTCATATGATGATAGACATCGATGTGTTGATAAATTTCATTGTCCTATTTGCAAAACGTTGATCTCTTTGTCTATATTACTAACCCTAGAACAAGGCTGACGTCACATCTAGCATAGTGACACAACACTCCTGTTATATATGAGCATTTAATGATATTCGATGCATTGTGTTAATTCAAGGATTAATCATCTCTATTGAATGCTATATCATTCTGTATTTATTGAGAAGTAATATTATAAGCCATAGTTATTATTGCAATCATTGACTTCGTCAATAATTACTACTGTATGTGTTCATATATAATATTGATAGTCATTGATTAAAGAAGTATTAACCACTGTTGCATGTATTAGTGTTATTGTTGCCTTGTCTCGCAAACAGGTGCCTCCTCTGTGGTGTATCTTCTTTTTGACTGTCTTCTTGGTGGTAATCTGTGAAAGGGAAAATTTGCCTTGATCCTTTAAACCTTTGCCTTTCTAAACCCCAGATTGCCAGGGACGTCTCCCTTGGCTTTGGCCACCCTAAATAGAAAGAGCCCCCCATCGAGGTGACAGTGGGTGGGGAAGCTCCTGTTACGCCAGTTTGATCCTTATCCTCCAGTATATAACCTAAAATACAAACTAAGCGATAACAGGACCCATTCATCATTTACACCCTAGTAGTGTTCAAGGGGACTGTTGGATATATTACACACTCACCTAGTATTTCTTTTCCTAGGTTGACTAGTCTATGTTGAGGGTGCCTCTGGTTAGATATATTCTCCCCTATATGAGAATATTCTCCCCTAGATGAGGGTGCCACATCCTCTTTAGTATTTCCTCAGTTGTACTTCAGTTATACTAGTGGAGTAGAGTCTTACATGAAAACCTCAGTACTATCACCTAGTGTTGCATACATACCTCAGGATCATCACTAAGAATGTTCCAAATATTTGCATGCATGATTCTCTCCTCATTCCACTAGTGATTACTTAGTTAATTGATGATTGCATGGCAAGTTAACTAAGACTAGGTGACAGTTCATTCTTGAGTCTGTCAATGAGTGTATAGGTCTCTCTAGATCACTAATATGGTGCATTCATTTATCCATGTAGAATATATCATGTGTATTTTTACTATTCTCTCATTAGTTAATACAATTCATTCTTTCTCTCAAGATTGTCTCTCTTTCTTTTCTCTCTCGCAAGCTTTATGTGTTTTTTCTACTAGATAGGTTCTCCATGACAAGTTTCTACGAAAATTCAGACTTACTTTATTGTGATTGATAAAAAAAATTAATTAAGTTTACAAGTGGTATATCTTCTTGGATAATATTAACCGATCAACCTCTATTGGCGTTGTCATCTCTGCATGTGTAGTAAATGATTTGTAGGTGCACCCTTAGCCTCCTTAAATCTTATTTCTTTGGGATAATTTTTTTTTTTTCCTCGAATAAGTATTACAAAGACCCATATTAGATAAATGCACTTTTTCGGTATCGCCATTAACCAAGGTCCTTCTCTCCATGATTCCATCCTCTATACTATGGATTGGATTGATTCTCTTATTGAATTCACTTGAAACTTGTCTGTGTACTTCAAATAGCTTAGATGAACATTTTGGTCTCTTAACAAAAATGGAGCCTTACCTTAGGATGTCTTTAAAAAATAACAATAGCTCCTAATTCCTATCCATTGTGTGTTGAATTTTCACTATGCTAGGCTCAAGCATGAGGTTTATTTTATTTAGCATTTACTTGAACCATAAACAAATGCAGCTACACCATACATAAGTGTTGCAATAACCAATATCACAAGAAGAATTACCATGCACAAGAACACAAGAAATATACTAGGAAACCCTTCTACTCAAGGGAATAAATCCCAACAATCCTTTTCTATATTCTCAAGAGAATATCCCCCAACCATAAAACCCTAATGCACATAAGAGGGTGCTCTACAATCTTGAAACTAGCTCCCAAGAGAGGTGCGCACTTCAGCCCTAAAATGTACTTGCTGAAATTATGAAATTTCAAGTGTGAGTGTGTTTCCTCAATGGCGAAATCACCATTATTTATACTAGACCAGACATAGCAATAGGTGTGTCTATTGGAACAATAGGGCCGACCTCAATAACTTAGAAATATAATTAATTATTACAATAAACCTTAATTATGTTTTACATATGGTGGGGTCGAGTTGTACCCTTTACATCATCATTAGGGTTACAAGTAAATATTACACTTAGACAATATAGGAAGGGATCCACACGTCCACTAGTTCTCAACCACTAGGGACACATCCACCTGTGCTTAGCCACAAGGATGACATACTCAACAGATCTCTATCTCAACTGAGTCCAAAGGAGATTCATCTGGAGTACCATATCGACTCAACTCTCATATAAGGGAGAACGATACACCCATCATATGGGCACACCCAACACTGGGGGATGACTCAACTCTCATACAGAGGAGAACGATGCACCCCATCACATGGGAATACCCAACACTGGGCTCTCTCACAGGTTAACTCAACTCAATCACATAGGAGAACATATCCTGGAGAATGTCACACAAAGTTGCAATCATTAACACTCCCTCTCAGTTAGGGAGGCATTCTCCACTAGGCCAAGTCTCTCACAGAAGTACGCGAACTTCGTCCTGGCAAGCAATTTGGTGAAGATATCTGCAATTTTCTCATGTGTAGGAAGGTACTGCATGTGTACTACTTTTCTCTGCACCATGTCTCTGATATAATGGTATTTGATCTCAATGTGTTTCGATTTATCGTGAAACATAGGATTCTCAGAGAGCTTCACATAGCTCTGGTTATCACAATGAATAATGATAGAATCCATCTCATGATCAAATAAATCTATCAGGATCTTGCAAAGCCACACTTCTTCGTAGTCTGCCACACTCAACGCTATATACTCTGCTTTTGCGATAGTCAAAGCCACAGAGCTTTGTTTCCTGCTACACCAGAAAACCATGGCAGATCCCAAGGTAAAACAACAACCAAATGTGCTCTTTTGGTCCACTGTGCTCCCTGCCCAATCTGCATTGGTATATCCCTGCAATCTCATGTCTACATCGGAGGCATATCTCATCTCCTTGGGTACATGTAAGTATACTGGACACCCAAATATCCTGAAGTGTCTAACCTCAGGCTTCACTCCAGTGATGGCTTCTTCGGGAGTCGTGTTCTTCAAAATCAAGTGATGACTTCTGTTCTGAACATATATTGATGTCATGGATGCTTCTGCCCACAAAATCATAGGTAGATTCTGATCATGTATCATTTCTTTGGTTTCCTCAATGATGGTTATGTTCTTCCTCTCTACAACCCCATTTTGTTGACGATTGTAAGGAACTATGTACTCCCTCTTGATCCCTGCCTCAATACAGAAATCACTGAAATCCCTGGAGGTGTACTCTCCTCCATTATCTTATCTTGGCACCTTGATCTTCCTTCCGGTCAGGTTCTCAACTTGAGCTTTGAATTCTTGAAATCTTGTAAGGACTCCATCCTTGGTCTTCAAGAAATGAATCCATGTCTTCTGAGAGTGATCATCTATGAAGAGCACATAGTACATATATTTGTTCAAGGAAGCAACAGTAATTGCTCCACACATATCTGAATGTATCAAGTCCAATATCCCCTTGGATCTGTTGTCACTGCTCAAGAAGGGCCCCTTGACATTCTTTCCAAGAGCACAGCCTCTACAAACACCATTATGCAGAACCTGTATATCTGGAAGGCATGTTACCATATTCCCTAGAGATGGAAGGGCTCTATAATGAATGTGAGAAAGTATATTATTCCATAACTCACTCAAGCTAATAGTATCATGTAATAGGGCCTGGACTGGTCAGATAGTGAACCTGTATAAGTTTTTTTCTCGAACACAAATTACTCGGGCATAATTCATATGTGAGTCCTTGTGCCATGCAAGAAATTTTCCTTCAGAAAAGGTAACCTTGTAGCCTTTACCCTCTAAAGAAAAAATGGAGACAAGGTTCCTTTTCATCCCAGGTACATATAGTACCTCACTCAACTAAAGGGGTATGTCAGAATCTAGTTGGGATGTAGAAGTTCCAACCCCTTTCACATTATATCTGGCATTGTCTCAAAGTACAACATGTAGACTGGTCTCTTTCTCAACAAGATCTATCAGATGATCTATATATCTGGTCATGTTCCTGGAGGCACCAATGTCAATTAACCGAATATCATTACCAATAGGAACTGTACCTGAGAGTGTTGATATGAATAAGAAGGCTTCATCTTGGATGTCTTCATTTCTCTGATGTGGCTCTAGATCAACATCAACAGTGGAGGCAAGTTGTCTTTCTTTCTCTTCATCTATAGTTGTCTTTGGTAAGGCCTCTTGTATCACACTCAGTAGGTCATCCTCTTCTAGGGTGATCTGAAGTCTTGACTTCCAGGAATTGAAGTTTCTTGATCCATCAAGCCTATCCTCCACCAAGGTTATGTTCCTCATGGTTTGCAAATTCTTCGACAAACCCTTAGCAACCAGGCTAGGAAACCTAATGGATAGGATAGGCTAGAAATATTAGGTTTCGTTGGGCTTATGACTGCCAACAATAATCCTAAAACTCCTTCAATGAGCTACAGAAACCCTAAAACTAAAATTTCTGCAGAAAATTGTGAAACCCTAGGGTCGAAAATCCAAAATGCTCGGAAATGCAATCTAAAAGTTGCTAGAGGTGTGTTGAAGGAGGCCGTGCAATCCTATGCAATTTGTATCCCCAACGTTTCAGTGGAAAGTGTTGAAACAACCAAACAAGAGAAGGTTGTACCTTTTTCTGGAAACCCTAGGAGGGTCGTATGGTTCTGTAGAAGAGAGGACGGCTTGCTTGAAGGATTGTGCAATGGATTCTTCAAGACCTATGCTCTAATACCATGTTGAATTTTCACTATGCTAGTCTCAAGCATGAGGTTTATTTCATTTAGCATGTACTTGAACCATAAACAAATGCAGCTACACCATACACAAGTGCTACAATAACCAAGATCACAAGAAGAATTACCATGCACAAGAACATAATAAATATCCTGGGAAACTCTTCTACTCAAGGGAAGAAAACCCAAAAATCCTTTGCTATATTCTCAAGAGAAGATCCCCCAACCATAAAACCCTAATGCACACAAGAGGGTGCTCTACAACCTTGAAAATAGCACCCAAGAGAGGTTTGCACTTCAGCCCTAAAATGTACTTGCTAAAATTCTAAAATTTCAAGTGTGAGTGTGTTTTCTCAATGGGGAAATCACCTTTATTTATACTAGACCAGACACAACAATAGGTGTGTCTATTGGAACAATAGGGCTGACCTCAATAACTCGAAATATAATTAATTATTATAATAAACCTTAATTAGCTTTCACATATGGTGGGGCCGACTTGTACCCTTTACATCATAATTAGGGTTACAAGTAAATCTTACACTTAGACAATATAGCAAGTGATCCACATGTCCACTAGTGCTCAGACACTAGGGACACATCCACTTGTGCTCAGCCACAGGGACGTCATACTCAACAGATCTCTATCTCAACTAAGTCCACAGGAGAATCATCTGGAGTACCATATCGACTCAACTCTCACACGAAGGAGAATGATACACCCATCACATGGGCACACCCAACATTGGGGGACGACTCAACTCTAACGCAGAGGAGAACGATGCACCCCATCACATGGGCATACCCAACATTGGGCTCTCTCACAGGTCGACTCAACTTAGTCACAAAGGAGAACATATCCTGGAGAATGTCACACGACGTTGCAATCGTCAACATTGTGGAGGACCTTAGCCTGCAAGAAAACAAGACTTGGAGAAACCCTTTTCCTCTAGGTTATGAGCCACCATGAGAACATTATTATTATTATTATATTCGTTATCTTGTCATTTTGAATATCATTTTTTAAATATACTCTTTCTCTTATAAATAGCTTTGGATTCTTTTCACAACATTACACTACATTAGAGAAGACCTATGACTAACTATGCTCCAAACCAAGGATAATTTTAAGGATGGAAATTTATCTCGCATTATAGAAACCTTGGCAGATCTTTCTAGTCCTTAATATGCAAACTATAAAATGTTTGGCGATATTTTTGTAAAAATGTTTAAATTTCTAAAGATTTTATATAGTTTCTATAAAATTTGGGATATTTTTAAGGTAAAATAGTTTTATTCTATAGAATTTGTGGAATCACTTTTTAGAAAAAATGGAAATTAGTGAATCTTGTTTTTGGAAAAAGCGAGGAAAATTAGCCCAGGGGCAAATTTAGCCCCTAAAATGTTCCTTGCTCCATACATAATTAATTATTTCTAGCTATAATTAACCAAATTAGAACACATGATTTTCAATATGTGAACACAACAACATTTACACAAAAACCACAAGAGTGTCATTACAACTATTCTACTTAAGTTAAAAGAAGATCTGTCCATCATAGTGTGATCAAAACTAGAAAATTTAGATCTCTCACATGATTTCCTATAACATTGACAACTCATATAAATAGTGAAGCAAGTCATACTTGTTAATTATGATCTCATAATTATACACTAATTGATTCCATGACCAACCCCAAATCAATGATCTATACATTTTTTTAGATATTCATAAATCCCATATTCCATGAATGGCATGTGAAGCATGATACAAGCAATACACAATAAACAATGCGTAAAGAATGATAGAAACAAAAAATATTGCATCAAATAAGGTGGAAGGGGATTCTATCCAAGGCACATAAACCGATCTTAGTGCTATCTGATCTTAAAAGTTTGCTCCATGTAGAATTATACTGGCTAAAATTGTCTCGATGATTTTGCAACAATTTATTTTACTACTAAGCACTAGTTGTGCAAGAATTTTTGTTGGAAAAAATGGTTTTTGAATATACTTATTTCAAGACAAAACATAACATATTATACAAAATCTAATACTAGGATAAGTGAAATAACTTCAACAAATTTATTATATATATTTCATTATTTATCCAAAAACCAAGCAAAGTAGGGTCTTCAGAATATGGAATTGCTAATGTGATGCCAATGATTGAAGTCTAAGCTAATTTCTAAAAGTAATGAACAATTTAAAATCAAGATCCAAAAATATAAACTTTGAAGAGGAAAATAGAGATGTATTAAAACATATGAGAAACTAAGTAGTTGTGCATCATTGAACTACAAATATTGTAATAATGGGGGTGAAGAGGTTGCTATAAAGAATAATGAAACAAGATATATGTGCAAAAATAAACAATGGAAAGTATTTTCAAGTGACTAAACTGAAATCATAAAATAGTGGTGCAACATTATGTGCATATAGAGACTGGTCACTACAATAAATAACCAACACATAGGAAACAACTTAATTTAATACAATAATTGAACACTCGACATAGATAAACCACA
>ML821372.1:54618-79494 GCA_009831015.1 Picea engelmannii
TCTTGTTGGCCTTCGATCTTTCTCAATATTCAAACCTCCTACCTATATTATTATAACTAAATTTATTTTGGAATACACTTGTTTGTTTGGGCATGTGCATAAAATTTTGGATACCACAATCTAGCCTCTTGACAAGAATTTGAATATGCATTTGTCTTCTAATTTGCATAGGAATATCATATCGTACATTTTAGTTTTGTCTAAGTTGTGGGTTTCAAAATGTTTTTGTAATTGATCAAGCTATGAATTGATTATACTATTTGCATTATGAGTGATTTTTGAGAAATTATTTTAATACTTTTGAAATATATTAGATCCATGTTTGACATTAACAATAAGTGATGCAGGAGCATCTCTTCGTGCCAGCCAGCCAGCCACGCCAACGAATTCAAGTCACGCATTAAAGAGAGGCGCAATCCTCATTTAAAATCTGAATTGAATGTAATTAATTGTCTAGGCTGTTGAGTCATAGAGTCGTGCCTTTGTGCAGGCGTTAGGTAGATCGGCATTTAATGTTTGTATGGATAAGATCTAGATTTGGATGTGGAATAGACAACCCATTCAATGCAATTGGATAGGGTAGGTAGGTTGGAGGGAAGAGCTCGAAGAGCCCCCTCAGGTAAAGGAGATTTTGTAACTCATTTTGTAGTAGTTGGAGTAGTTAGCAAGGATAGAAGAGAGTTTGCGAGTGGAGAGCGTAAGAGAGAAGAGCCGAGACCTTGTTAGAGGCCGTGCTCAGGAACACCTTGTACAAACAGGCATTTGCCAATTTAATATAAACAGAAGCAGTTTTTCCTACATGTATTTTTGTGTTATGTGGATGTCTATGTGTGTTCCATTGTATGCCATGAATGTATGTTGTTATCATGCATTTGCAGGAGTGTGTTGGATTTCAGGTGAAGGTCTTTGAGGCTTCACACCAAGAGGGTGTGACAGAACGTTGCAGGTTCTAATAGCCGTGCACAGAGGTTGCACTTCTGAACTATGCGGGTTCAGACAAAGACATGTTGCGGCACAAGAACTTGAATCAACAACTCAGTGAAGACCTCAAGGTTGTTGAACACCTTGGAGGCAAGGCTATGTATGAGAGACACAGTTGCAGACATAATTCTGCTGGGGATTCTGTGAATCTCTGCCAAGTGGGCATTGAGCGGGTCCAAGGACTGCACAGAGGGAGAAATCTGCTGTGAGTTCTCAAGGAGGACTAGAATCACTGAGGATTCTGAGAGCTCTGCCAAGTGGGTATTGAGCAAAGGCATAGAGTGCTGAAGAAGAACTCTGCTGTGAGTTCAGACAGAAGAAACAAAATCACTAAGGATTCTGAGAGATCTGCCGGGTGGGCAGTGAGCAGATGCATAGGGTGTGCAGAAGGAGGTCAGAACTGTTGAACGTTCTGGGAGAAGATACTCTACCAGGTGGGAAATGAGTTGAGATCACTGTGGGATCTCACGGACTGTTAGGAGGACAGGCAGGAAATTTCACATTGCTAGCTGGGCAATGATATGAGATCACTGCAGGATCTCAGAGACTGTCATGAGGACAGCCCAGGAATTTCACATTGCCAGCTGAGCAATGAAATGAGGTCGCTGCGGGATCTTGAAGACTGCCAGGAGGGAAACAAAAGGTTTCTAGTTTGCCAGGTGGGCAAGGGAACAGAGATGGAATCAGTTGATTCCATGGACTACCAGGAGGGCAGTTGGAGCATCTCAGATTGCCAGGTGGGCAGAGATGAGTATTCGAGGTTGTCTGAAAGTCTCATGGACTCGGAGGTGAGTTCAATTCAGCAAGGGTTGCTGATGAAGATGGGGTTTATTGATCTCATAATCTGCCAGGAGAGCAGTAGAAACATCTCATATTTCCAGGTGGGAAGAGATGAGCAAGTGAGACTATCGGAGGGTCTCCTAAATTCAGAGATGGATTTAGATCAGCAGGTGCAGATAACAAAGGAGGAGGATCCGAGGGATCTTCTGATGATTGGGGGAATTGGAGTATTCCTACCATTTTCCTAGGAGGAGGCAGAAATCTGTGTTGCAGGTGCAGCAACAACAGAAGAACAGTAAGCTGAGACTGTCAGGAAAGAAGGATTGGAGTAGACTTTGGAAGCTGCCCAAGCAGACGAAGAAGAAAATGAGCATTCGGAGGAGTGTCTCAATGCATTCAGCCAGGAAGCTGAAGCTGTAGCACTGAAGCTGACAGCAGAAGCAGACGAAGAGGATGATGAGCATTCTAAGGAGTGGCTCAACATTTTCAGCCAGGAATCTGAAAAGACTGCAACAGGGGAGTTTACAGCAGAAGAAGAAGAGGCAGACAACATCTGTTTTTCTGATTTGTGGGAACAGATAGAATTCCTAGAAGAGAGGGTGAAAGTGCAGAGCGTGCACATCCAATAGGTGAAGTTGGAAGCTGATGAAGAAGGCATGGGAGATTTCAGTGATCTGCCCATGTGCCAAAAAATTTTGCAGTTGAGGAGGCTGCAAGAACAGGGCCAACCATTGGAGCAGCTAGATGCAGTGATCGAGGAGATCAGAAGGCTGATGTTAAGGTCAGTAGAAACTTCCAGCAAGGAGAGGTTGAGCAGGAAGGAAGCAGCAGTAGCAGCAAGGAAATGGAGTAGATGAACAGCTCTAGAGGATGATTTGGGATCTAGGAGGATTTCAACATTAGAGATGGGAAGCTCATGAGTAGGAGCTCATGAATTTTGCAGTTGAGGAATATGATGCAGGAGCATCTCTCTGTGACAGCCAACCAGCCAGCCAGCCATGCCAGCGAATTCAAGTCACGCGTTAAATAGAGGCGCAGTCCTCATTTAAAATCTGAATTGAATGTAATTAATTGTCTAGGCTGTTGAGCCATAGAGTTGTGCCTTTGTGCAGGTGTTAGGTAGATCGACAATTAATGTTTGTATGGCTGAGATCTAGATTCGGATGTGGACTAGACAACCCATTCAATGCAATTGGATAGGGTAGGTAGGTTGGAGGGAAGAGTTCGAAGAGCCCCCTCAGGTAAAGGAGATTTCGTATCTCATTTTGTAGTAGTTGGAGTAGTCGGCAAGGATAGAAGAGAGTCTGTGAGTGGAGAGTAGAAGAGAGAAGAGCCGAGACCTTGTTACAGGCCGTGCTTAGGAGCACCTTGTACAAATAGGCATTTGCCAATTTAATATAAACAGAAGCAGTTTTTCCTGCATGTATTTATATGTTTTGTGGATGTCTATGTGTGTTCCATTGTATGCCATGAATGTATGCTATTATCATGCATTTGCAAGAGTGTGTTGGATTTCAGGTGAAGGTCTTTAAGGCTTCACACCAGGAGGGTGTGACAGAATGATGAGGGTTCTGATAGCTGTGCACAGAGGTTTCACTTCTGAATTTTGTGGGTTTAGACAAAGATGTGCTGCGGCACAAGAAATAGAATCAAAAACTCAGGGAAGACCTCAAGGTTACTGAACACCTTGGAGGCAAGGCTGTGTATGAGAGACATAGTTGTAGACAAAATTTTGCTGGGGATTCTGTGAAGCTCTGCCAAGTGGGCATTGAGCGGGTGCAAGGAGTGCACAGAGGGAGAACTCTGTTGTGAGTTCTCAAGGAGGACCAAAATCACTGAGGATTCTGAGAGCTCTACCAAGTGGGTATTGAGCACAGGCACAGGGTGCTGAAGAAGAACTCTATTGTGAGTTCAAATAGAAGAAACAGAATCACTAAGGATTCTGAGAGCTCTGCCAGGTGGGCAGTGAGTAGGTGCATAGGGTGCGCAGAAGGAGGATAGAACTGTTGAACGTTATGGGAGAAGATACTCTGCCAGGTGGGCAATGAGTTGAGATCACTGCGGGATCTCACGGACTATCGGGAGGACAACCATGAAATTTCACATTGCTAGTTGGGCAATGATATGAGATCACTGTGGGATCTCAGAGACTATCATGAGGATAGCCAAGGAATTTCACATTGCCAACTGGGCAATGAAATGAGGTCGCTGCGGGATCTTGAAGACTGCCAGGAGGGCAGCGAAAGGTTTCTAGTTTGCCAAGTGGGCAAGGGAACAAATATGGAATTAGTTGATTCCATGGACTACCAGGAGGGCAGTTGGAGCATCTCAAATTGTCAGGTGGGCAGAGATGAGTATTTGAGGTTGTCTGAAAGTCTTATGGACTCAAAGGTGAGTTCAATTCAGAAAGGGTTGTTGATGAAGATGGGATCGATTGATCTCATAATATGCCAGGAGAGCAGTAGAAACATCTCATATTGCCAGGTGGGCAGAGATGAGCAGGTGAGACTATCGGAGGGTCTCATAAATTCAGAGATGGATTTCGATCAGCAGGTGCAACTGACAAAGGAGGAGGATCTGAGGGATCTTCTGATTATTGGGGGAATTGGATTATTCCTACCATTTTCCCAGGAGGAGGCAGAAATCTGTGTTGCAGGTGCAACAATAGCAGAAGAACAGTCAGCTGAGACTGTCAGGAAAGAAGGATTGGAGCAGACTTTGGAAGCTGCCCAAGCAGACGAAGAAGAAAATGAGCATTCGGAGCAGTGTCTCAATGGATTCAGCCAGGAAGATGAAGCTATAGCACTGAAGCTGACAGCAGAAGTAGACGTAGAGGATGATGAGCATTCTGAGGAGTGGCTCAACATTTTCATCCAGGAAGCTGAAAAGACTGCAACAGGGGAGTTTGCAGCAGAAGAAGAAGAGGTAGACAACATTTGTTTTGCTAATCTGTGGGAACAGATAGAAGCCCTGGAAGAGAGGGTGAAAGTGCAGAGCGTGCACATCCAATGGGTGAAGTTGGAAGCTGATGAAGAAGGCATGGGAGATTTCAGTGATCTGCCCATGTGCCAAAAAAAATTGCAGCTGAGGAGGCTGCAAGAACAGGGCCAACCATTGGAGCAGCTTGATGTAGTGATCGAGGAGATCAGAAGGCTGATGTTAAGGTTAGCATAAACTGCCAATGAGGAGAGGCTGAGCAGGAAGGAAGCAGCAGTAGTAGCAACGCAGAAGCAGCAGCAGCAACAAGGAAATGGAGCAGATGAACAAATCCAGAGGATGATTTGGGATCCAGGAAGATTTCAACATCATATATGGGAAGCTCATGAGCAGGAGCTCATGAATTTTGCAGCTGAGGATTATGATGCAGGAGCATCTCTCCGTGACAGCTAGCTAGCCAGCTAGCCACACCAGCGAATTCAAGTCGCATGTTAAAGAGAGGCACAGTCCTCATTTAAAATCTAAATTGAATGTAATTAATTGTCTAGGCTGTTGAGCCATAGAGTCATGCCTTTGTGCAGGCGTTAGGTAGATTGGCATTTAATGTTTGTATGGTTGAGATCTAGATTCGGATGTGGACTAGACAGCCCATTCAATGCAATTGGATAGGGTAGGTAGGTTGGATGGAAGAGATCGAAGAGCCCCCTCAGGTAAAGGAGATTTTGTATCTCATTTTGTAGTAGTTGGAGTAGTCGGCAAGGATAGAAGAGAGTTTGTGAGTGGAGAGTATAGGAGAGAAGAGCCGAGACCTTGTTACAGGCCGTGCTCAAGAACACCTTGTACAAACAGGCATTTGCCAATTTAATATAAACAGAAGCAGTTTTTCCTGTATGTATTTCTATGTTATGTGGATGTCTATGTGTGTTCCATTGTATGCCATGAATGTATGCTGTTATCATGCATTTGTAGGAGTGTGTTGGATTTAGGTGAAGGTCTTTGAGGCTTCACACCAGGGGTGTGACAGAACACTGCGGGTTCTGATAGTCATGCATAGAGGTTGCACTTCTGAATTCTGCGGGTTCAGACAAAGACGTGTTGCGGCACAAGAACTGGAATCAACAACTCAGGGAAGACCTCAAGGTTGTTGAACACCTTGGAGGCAAGGCTGTGTATGAGAGACACAGTTGCAGATAGAATTCTACTGGGGATTCTGTGAAGCTCTGCCAAGTGGGCATTGAGTGGGTGCAAGGAGTGTACAGAGGGAGAACTCTATTGTGAGTTCTCAAGGAGGAGTAGAATCATTGAGGATTCTGAGAGCTCTACCAAGTGGGTATTGAGCACAGGCACAGGGTGCTGAAGAAGAACTCTGTTGTGATTTTAGACAGAAGAAACATAATCACTAAGGATTCTGAGAGCTCTGCCAGGTGGGCAGTGAGCAGGCGCATAGGGTGTGCAGAAGGAGGACAAAACTGTTGAACGTTCTGGGAGAAGATACTCTACCAGGTGGGCATTGAGTAGGTGTGTAGACAAGAACATAAAAGAGAAGAGAACCCTTTGAGTTCTGTATTTTGAAGGAAGAATCCACTGAAGGATCTTCACAGGGTTGCTGAACACCCTGCAGACTCAACAAGAAGTTGCTTGAGTAGAAGGATAGCCAGGAGGGCATACAAACATTCTCCATTTGAGGGAGAAGGGAAGAAAGGATAAAATCCCTTAGGTTTTTGAGCAGTTGAGAAGCTCAGGAGAGACAACACTGTGTGTGTGCAAAGACTCTGCAGAGGCACAGAGGTCCATGAATCCTTTGAGGATTCAGGAGTAAAAGCTCAGGAAGAACAACATCAAGGAGAACGCACAACGAGAACTTAGAAAAAGGAGTTTGCAGAGGAGAAAGGGAGCAAAGGTTGAGGCCTTTAGATTTTGGAGTCCTTCCAAGTCTAGGAAGAAGGAGTGTGCAAGCTTAGGAGAGCATAGCAGTCATCAGATCAGTGGAGAAAAGAGATCTGGACCGTTGGTTTCTACGTCCAGGAAGATGCACAGGAGGAGCGCACAGGATGGGAGATTGTGGACCGTCGGATGTTCACACAGATACCCAACAGCCATCAGATTGGTTGGGAGTTGCATGGGGGTTAAAACTTCATGAATAGCAGAAGATAAATCCCGACGAGAGGCGTAGCCATCAGGATATCGGCACTCGAGGAATCAGAGGTCCTAAGGTCGAAGAGGTCGGGACATTTCAAGTTTCGAAATAGCAAGAGGGAATCTGAGCCATCCGTTTGAGGGAGGACGTGTGTCAAGTGATAATCCATTTCAGAAGATCCGGGCATTAGGCTCACAGAGGAGAGTCTCAAAGGAATTGGGATATCGAGACTTCAGCAATCGTGAAATCGGGAGTTTCGAGGACAGGAGATCGGGAATCTCCATGGTAAAGGTCCCGAGAAGGATCGGAACCGTCTGTTTGAGGAGACATGTGGCGGAGATATGAAGAGAGTCGAGGATCAACGTTTTGGAGGTCCTGAGTACAGGATACTCTTGTACTTAGGAATTGCGAAGTCCGAAACCCTGACAAGAAGGAGGAAGCGCCATCGAGGGGCTAGCTGTCAGTATATTGAAGCATCGGAGTTCAGCATTTCACGAGTTCTGGAGACGAGGCATACAGGACATTTGAAGTCGCGAAATCATGAGAGGAAATCAAAGTCGTCCATCTGGAGAGGATGCATGGAAATGATCGAAGCCTCCAGAAAAAGGTCCCGATAGGAGAGCCACATCGGGAAATCGCGAGTCAGGATATTGGGAATCCCATGGACAAAGTGTCCTTGCATTTCGGCATTGGAAAGTCTAAAACCCCGATAGGTGGTATGACTGCGGTCATATAAAGGGAGGTTGTATGGACCCAAAGGTCTAGCCTAGGCGACTAACTGGATTTGGAGCACATCGGGATTTTGAAGCCCAAAACCCCAAAAGAAGGATAAGGCTGCGGTCTTATGAGAACTAGTCATATGGACTAGGGGCATAGCCAGGAGGGGCTAAGGTCGGAAGGGAGCACATTGGCGCATAGACAATCGGGAGATCACGGGGACAGAGGTTCTTGGCGTCGAAGAACAAGAAACCCTGAAACCCGATATTGAGTCGAGGAAGATCACGGTTAAGTCGGAGAGCCGTGTGGATGAAATAAGGACCTGTGGATTGGGTTTTCAACCGATATTCCAGCAGGGAATCAAGTGAGCTAATTCGGCTCAAAGGAAAATTGAACGATCCTGTGAGTAGGAGAGTGTGACGAGGTGGTGGTCGTGACGATCTCACGCCTGCGTCAATAAGGCTTATATTGCAATCATGATAGATCAAGAATTTCATTGGTGACATTGGATATGTTACCATTTCTCTCTCTTAGTGCACCTCATGCTCTAAATGAGGTAGTGAAGCAAATGAAAGCTAGAAAGTGTCTTCCGTTGAGAAAATAGATTTATGTTTTCAATGATGTACACTATAATACTTTTGAAGAATATCAAATGAATGGAAGAGTAATATGTTTTCTTATTATTTTTTATTAAAATATGTTCATTGATGTAAAATAGCAATAATTTTATGGATATTCTGAATTCTAAAGAGAAATTTATTTTTTGTGAAGTTCTATTAAAATTTTATAATTTTGATGTAACCATTCTTTAAATTTTTAAGATTGTAAATATTTGGAAGGATAATATTTTATTTTTGAAATTTTTTATGATGAGTTTACTTAATGTACACTTGTTAATTGAAGTACAGTTTCGTTTTTAATTTTTCATCCTTAAAGGGTTGGATGATTATATGCCCTTCCAACTTAAATTAAGACCAACCCTTCAAATGTGATCACTCATTATGAAAATAAATCAACTATATATTGTTAAACATGATGATTCTAAGAACAACATATAGATGAATATCTTCTACCATTCAAAACCATAAATCTAAGTGACTATTGTTTTCCAAAATGAGTCTATTGTCTATTTAAAATACAACTATTGAAATTCAAATTTCAAATTTTAATTCATAATAAATAATAAATGAACGATATGATATGAAATGGAATAACATGGAATGGGATGGAATTATGATAGACAATGGATAACGGTTCCCATGGAATGGAATGATAATGCACAATGAATGGAATTAAATAGACAATTGTGTAGGTTCCTTGAATGTAAGTTTTGTTGCAGAAGGAATCAACATCAAACTATAGTATGTCAGAACCTGTAGAAGTCTTAATTATACTACTCTGGGTGCACATTCCATGATTTTCACGTTGTCATGTACACAACTGGATGTAAAGTAACTTTATTTCCCACTGTATACACTCCATCATTAAATTTCTCTACAATGGCTAGTCTAATGCATCTCCCCAATTGCACGAATAAATTAATTTACAATGGTCCTTGCCAAACTCTGAGAAATGTTAACTAAAATTTATGAAGATTAAGGAGAGACAAAATTGATGCAACACGGTACACTACTGATGTGTATTATATTAATATGAACATGTATAGTTACACAATATGGTTATAAGAAGTTACGGATTTACCAACTCTTGTAACGGTAAATTAACTAATTAACTAGTTACGTAAGGATGTAATTATTTTCCTTAACATTCCCCCTTAATTCCAGCCAGGAAAAACTATCAATATCACCAACTTCCCATCTTTCATCATAAATTGACACTCCCCCTTAAACATAACTTAGTCCCAACCAACTTTGATATTAATCTATCTCACATTCCCTTCTTGTTAATCGAAGATTTAAATTCAATCTTAGATACACATACACCTACTAACACCCTCGTACCTACCCAATGGTTTATTCCACAAATTGATGTATAATCTCTCCCATGGCTAGTGCTATAAGTTTTAAACCTGCGAAGTAATGAAATGCATATCGATTCTTAAGCAAGACATAAATTAATCAATGGCTCATACACAGAGTACACAAAGATTTTATACCAGAAACCCTTAACCAGGAAAACCTTTCTTATATTCATTATGTTGAATTTCACCATTCACCATACAATATATACAATGTTTTTAGGTATTCCGTAGATACCAAAACCCTAATCCCTTAATTTGGGCTTAATTTACAAAACCACTAAAAATAGCAAAAACCGCTCAAAAAAAAAATTATGGGGCACTGCCTCGAACACTGCATGTAACCAGGGGGGACATACCTGCCCCCCTCTAGGAACCCCCTAGGAAAGTACCTAGCACACATGACACAAACAAAGAACTAGTGCAAGGAATCGTCAGACGCAGTTGTCATATCTGACGTGCCCACACACACACATGCAAAGAATATAACACATACCCAACAAGGATGTAGTTATTTTCCTTAACACTCCCCCTTAATTACATCCAGGAAAAACTATCAATGTCAACAACTTCCCATCCTTAATCATAACTTGATACTCCCCCTTAAACATAACTTAGTCCCAACCAACTCTGAGATTAATCTGTCTCACATTCCCCTCTTGTTAATCAAAGATTTAAATTCTCTGATTCAAAATCAATCTTAGATACACGTACACCTACTAACACCCTTGTACCTACCCAATGGTTTATTCCACAACTTGATGTATAATCTCTCCCATTGCCAGTGTTGTAATTTTAAACCTGCAAAGTAACGCAATGCATATAGAGTCTTAAGGAAGACATAAATTAATCAATGGCTCATACACAGAGTACATAGAGATTTTATACCAGAAACCCTCAACAAGGAAAACCTTTCTTATATTCATTATGTCAAGTTTCACCATTCACCATACAATATATACAATGTTTTTAGGTATTCCATAGATACCAAAACCCTAATCCCTTAATCTGGGATTAATTTACAAAATCGCTAAAAATAGCAAAAACTGCCCCAAAAAATAATTTTGGGGTGATGCACCGGGCTATCGCCCATTTCCGAATGCTACGCGTAACTAGGGGGGGCATACCTACCCCCCCCCCTGGGACCCCCCTAGGAAAGCGCCCGGTGCACATGGCACAATCAAAACACTAGTGCAAGGGATCGTCAGATGCAGTTGTCATATCTGACACACCCACACACACACATGCAAAGAATATAACACATACCCAACAAGGATGTAATTATTTTCCTTAACACTCTCCCTTAATTACATCCAGGAAAAACTATCAATATCACCAACTTCCCATCCTTAATCATAACTTGACACTCCCCCTTAAGCATAACTTAGTCCCAACCAACTCTGAGATAAATCTATCTCACATTCCCCTCTTGTTAATCGAATATTTAAATTCTCTGATTCAAAATCAATCTTAGATACACATACACCTACTAACACCCTCGTACCTACCTAATGGTTTATTCCACAAATTGACGTATAATCTCTCCCATGGCCAGTGCTCCAAGCCCCTCGAAATGAGGGATACATACTACATGATGACACACTAACCTATGTAGGCCCGACTGAGGGATTACAAAACATTTGGGGAATACAACTTGCATATGGAAAGGTTTACAACTTCTTACAACTCGAAGAAAAAAACTTAGACCAAAAAAATTACTGGAATGTCTACTCTGACATGTACCCCTCAAATTACAACAATTAATTTCTTCTTATATTTCTTCATTCCCAAAATTTATCTGTATTTTATTGCATTCTCTTATCCACTTTTTCATTATGTCTCTGCAAATCTTTCTTCTTCAAAACGTTTCGGTTTTCTTTCTTTCTTGGGGTGAGGTTTTCTGCATGTAGTTTTTACTGTTAAATAATGAAAAAAAATTGTCCATAAAATGGTTCAACATCAATGATACTTTCTCTTCAACAATAGAAGAAGAAGTACTTTTGTCTTGTGGCTTCTTCTCCCTAGAATCCTCGATCTTTTACTTTCTCTCCATGGAGACTCTTCTTCATCTATCGGCTTTGTTGGCCTTGCAATTTTCTTAATAAATGCCAAAATAAATCTCTTCACCATGCATTTTCCTCTTGAATTTACACTCGTCTTAGTTTTCCATATTCTCCTATCATTTGTTAGAGGAGGTAATTCTAACATAATAACAATACTTTCATATTCACCTTCATATTGAGGTTGCAAATCGCAATACAAATATTATCGATACTAATTCCAAATACTTTAGTAACACTTCCAAACCATTAAAAATATTTCTAAACAATTTTTCATTATTAAAAAAAAAAGAAAAAATCTCATCATCTTACAATTAGAAAGGTTTGTGAACCAATTTCATCCAACACTTTCTTTTCCATCTCTGTGACAATATTTCTTTCCCATTAAAGATTGAAGCTTCTTCTTCACCACTTCTTACATAAATAATAATCCTTTAAAATTAAAACTCACTTCTCTCCACCTTTAATGCAACTATTCCAATATATATATATATATATATATATATATATATATATATATATATATATATATATATATACCACTAAAATTTGATTCCACTTAAATGTGTTTGTCAACAAATATATTCAACTATATGTGCGATGGGTGGCTATTCCAATATATATTCAACTAAAATATATATATTGAAAAAGATACGACTGAAATGGGAGGACAAGTTCAGGCAAGTTCTTACCAAATGTTTAGACTTTCTTGCTTGTAGGTTACAACTTACTCTATTATGACTTGCCAGCACATAGGATGCCTTGAATTTCTCTCGTCTTGCACAAGTGTTTTTCAAATTTCTCTCAGATGTTTCTTACTCCCTCCTTTCATAGGTATGTTTTCTATCCAATGGGGTCATCTCAAAATCCAACGAATGACAACTCAAAATCTAGTGAATGATGGTTCTTCTCTCTTGGTAGTACAATGAATGGCATCTCTACCCTCTTGGAGGTACCTGTTTTGATCGTTGTCTTGATTATCAAGGAACTTCTCAGGCTCTGGTTCTCACAATCTACATACCCCGGGTTCCTGGGCCCTCTAGTGATGGAGTGAGGCCCGAGCGCACTCTAATACCATGAAAAGATTAAGCAGAGACAAAATTGATGCAACACACTACACTATTGATGTTTATTCATAATAAATAATAAATGACCAATATGATATAAAATGGAATAACATGGCATGGGATGGAATGATGATAAACAATGGATAATGGTTCCAATGGAATAGAATCATGATGCACAATGAATTGAATTAAATAGACAATTGTGTGGGTTCACCGAATGGAATTTTTGTTGGAGGAGGAATCAACGTGAAACTATAGTATGCCAGAACCTATAGAAGTCTTAATTAGATTTCTCTGGGTGCACATTCCATGCTTTGCACACTGTCATGTACACAACTATATGTAAAGTAACTTTAGTTCCCACTCTATACACTCTATCATTAAATTTCTTTACAACGACGTTGATCTGTGTTACTAGTCTAACTCGTCTCCTCAATTGCGGGAATAAATTAATTTACAACGGTCCTTTCCAAACTCTAAGAAATGTAACTAAAATTTATGAAGAACTCATTGGAAATATTAAGCAGAGACAAAATTGATGCAACATGCTACACTATTGATGTGTATTCTATTAATATGAACATGTACATTTACAAAATATGGTTACATGAAGTTACGTAGTTACCAACTCTTGTAATGGTAAATTAATTAATTAAATAGTTATGTAAGTATGTAATTATTTTCCTTAACACTCCCCCTTAATCACATTCGAGAAAAACTATCAATATCACCAACTTACCATCCTTAATCATAACTTGGCACTCCCCCTTAAACATAACTTGGTCCCAACCAACTAGAATAATATATCTCACATTCCCCTCTTGCTAATAGAAGATTGAAATTACCTTATTCAAAATCAATCTTAGATACAAGTACACCTACTAACACCCTCATACCTACCCAGTGGTTTATTCCACAACTTGTTGTATAATCTCTCCCATGGCCAACACTTCAGGCTACTCAAAACCAGGGATACATGCTACATGATCACACACTGACCTATGTAGGCATGACCTATGGCTTACACAACATTCGATGAATACAACTTCTTACAACACAGAGAAAAAAAATTAGCCCAAAAAACTTACTAGAATGTCTACTCCAACATGCACCCCCCAAATTACAACAATTCATTTCTTCTTATATTTCTTCATTACCAAAGTTTAGTTGTATTTTGTTGCATTCTCTTCTTCACTTATTCTTTATGTCTATGCCAATCTTTCTTCTTCATGGCTTTTCGTTTTTCTTTCTTTCTTGGGGTGAGGTTTTCTGCATGTAGTTTTTACTGCTCAATAATGAGAAACCTTTGTCCATAAAATGGCCCAACATCAATGATACTTTCTCTTCAAAAATAGAAGAGGCAATACTTTTGCCCTGCAACTTCTTCTCCCTGGAAGCCTTTATCTTTGATTTTATCTCCATGGCCACTCTTCTTCATCTATCCACTCTGCTGGCCTTGCCATTTTCTTAATAAATGCCAAAATAAATATAATCACCATGCATTTTCCTCTTGAATTTACCTTTTTCTTGGATTTCCATATTCTCCTAAAATTTGTTAGAGTATCTAATTCTAACAGAATAACAACACCTTCATATTCACCTTCATATTGAGTTTGTGAATCTCAACACAAATATTATTAATAATAATTCCAAATACTTTAGTAACACTTCCAAACCATTAACAATATTTCTAAACAATTTTTCATTAATACAAAAAAGATAAAATCTCATCATCTCACAATTAGACAGGTTTGTGAACCAATTTCATCCAACACTTTCTTTTCCATCTTTGTTGTGATATTTCTTTCCAATTAAAGATTGAAACTTATTCTTAACCGCTTCTTACATCAATAATAATCATTTAAAATAAAAACTCACTTCTCTCACCTTTAATGCAACTATTACAATATATATACCATTGAAATTTCATTCCACTTAAATGTGTTTGTCAACAAATATATTCAACTATATGTGCAATGGGCGTCTATTCCAATATATATTCAACTAAAATATATATATTGAAAAATAGACTGAAATGGGAGGACGACATCGGGCGACCTCTTACCAAATGTTTAGACTTTCTTTCTTGTAGGTTATGGCTTGCTCAGTTATGACTTTCCTAGCACAGAGGACGCCTTGAATTTCTGTCATCTTGCACATGTGTTTTTCAACTTTCTATCATATGTTTCTTACTCCTACCTTTCACAGGTACGTTTTCTATCCAATAGGGGCATATCAAAATCCACTGAATGATGCTCAAAATCCAGCGAACAACAACTCTGCTCTCTTGCAGTACAATGAATGATGGCTCTACTCTCTTGGAGGTACCTCTTTTGATCACTCTCTTGACTATCTACAACCTTTTGAGGCTCTTGTTCTCACAATCTACATACCCCGGGTTCTTGGGCCCTACAGTGATGGAGTGAGGCCTAGAACCACTCTAATACCATAAAACGATTAAGAAGAGACAAAATTGATGCAACACACTACAATATTGATGTGTATTCTATTAATATGAACATGTACAATTACACAATATGGTTACAATAAGTTATCGAGTTACCAACACTTGTAATGGTAAACTAACAAATTGACTAGTTATGTAAGGATGTAATTATTTTCCTTAACACTTGTCTCCCCAATTTAACCAATAAGTTGGGGTAGTTAATTTAACTAGCTTAGACCCACATATTGACCTAGTGTTAAATAACTTAGAACCATATCGTCATGTTGGACTTTCCATGATTGATTTATGTCATTCTCGTGACATTGGACTTTGCATATTGCTCTATGTAATTCTCGTGACATTATTATAACTGATGTTGGAATTTTCATATTGTTCTATGTAATTCTTGTGACATTATTATAACGTAACGATTTACTTTTTTAATAGTTTTGCTTAAAATTTCTAAGAAATTTAGAAAATGGTATATTTTAGTGGTTGAAATTAATATTATGGGTGTTTATATTTTTATGGGTGGTTGAAATTAATTTTAATGGTAGATTTTAGTGGTTGAGATTAATTTTATGGGTGTTTAGAGATTTTTATGCATTCAAAAATATTTAAACAATGGGAAATTATGATTTCTCCAACAATTACTTTGTTAATCGATTTACCCATAATAATTAAAAAAGGGTAAAAAATGTGATTTATTACTCTATTTCTACCTTATCATTTTTTTGATAATTTGATGGTTGAAAATTGGCACATGTTATGTACATAGAGTAACTTTAGATCCCACCGAGTACTCTCCATCATATAGAGCAACGACCTTGATGTTTTTTGGATGTAGTCTAACATTCTAAGTTTTTACCTTTTTTGAGGGAACTTTTTCCATGGAGTTGTTTCCAAAATCTGGTTAGAAATTTACAAGGATAATTGGAATTGTATATTTTAGTGGTTTAGATCACATATTTCGAATGCCATGTGTTTTTGAGGTTGTTAAATACATTTATGCATTCAAAAATACAATTTGATCAATGCAATATAAGATTTCATCAACAATTCAACACCCTAAAAAACCGAGGTCATTTGAAATATGTGATCTCAACCACTAAAATATGCAATTCGTGTTATCGTTGTAATTTTTTTAGTAGATTTCGATGTCAAGTTAGTCTAGAATCTAGTCCACGATGTATTTGACCCTAGAATTGTTTTTTGGTGCAAGCATGATTGGAATTTGATTTATTTTCATCTCGAGAACGTATTTTACAGTTGGCTATAAATGCAGGATGTAGAAAATGATGTTCATTGTCTGTTATTTTGTATAAATCGTCTAAATGTTTTTAGAAGACGTATATTCATTTGAAATAGATGAAGGCAGTGGAACAAATAAATAATTGGATGGAAGTTAGAAATATATTTTAATATGAAATAGATGAAAGCAACAGAGAATTGGACAAAAGTCTGGAGTGTTATAAATGAATGAGGCAAGAGATGAAAAGATGAAGAAAAAATGCAAAAGAAAGGGTAGGGTGATGTTGTTGAAAAGGTCAAGAGATATTCCATTTTCCTCTATGTTTCTTTAAAAATATTTTAGTTTTTATGGGAAAGGCAATTAGATCTTCTATCTTACACTATGTATGGTAATTATATTTTCTAGATTAGTGAAAATTGTTTGTTTCATAATGTAGTCATTCTTTTACTTTGAAAAATCTTATGCTAGGGAGATTAAATGTTCTAACCACTAGTTATTAAGATTTCCTTCTCGTTGCATATAATTGATTAGATTTGAATGTTTACAATTTAATATTCTTAGTCAACATATCATTTTGTAGGTTTTTAGCAAGGACAATTTCCTTCTTTCAATAAATAGTTTTGTTGGCAGCCACACATGATTTTGATAATTAAACATGATTAGAAGAAATCACATTTTTCTGTAGCTTCCATCACCTCAATTTTGTAAATATTTTTGAGAGTTTATTGAAATGATTACTGGATTAAAAGCTACCCTTATTAATTCCTTATTGTTTGTGTTTGTGTTTTCATTTTTTGTTTTATGTTTAATTCATGACCGCAAGCATGAATTAAACATAAAACTTAGCTTGGTGTTATAATTTTTATTTGTGTCTTAGAAACACCTTTGTTAAAGGTCACCCATATTTAATTGAAATCCAAATCTAATGGTTTAGTGATCTATTCTTGATGTCATGGTTTTAATATGGTTTGATAGTTTATTTTCAATTTGTGAAGAGCCTTTGATATTCTGATAGTCTTCTCGTGAATTCAATGGTCATACCAACAGTCATACAAATGAATGCAGACCTGATGTACTCGCGTCCTCACCTCACCTTGTTGGATTAACATATTAATGAGCCATTCATTGCATGCATAGGGTTTCGATACTCTATAGTTTTGGCTCTCATCAGACATGATGGTAAGTATTACAATCAAACCCCTGGTTCTCATTCCCACTATCTGAGTTATGATAACGCATAGGCTATGTTATTTTTGTGTCTCCACTCTCCATTCAGACTTGTTCCTGCTGATCCTACGATTCGAACCCAAAACTATCCAGACTAATTCCTGTTTCTTTTTGGTTACATTTTTCATGGATCCTATCGTTTGTTAGAAAAAACAGGACCGCTGAGCAATAAAATAAAACAAATGCATAAACAAAACACAGAAGACACACAATACAAGAGAGTCACAAATTTGCGTGGTTCACTCAGTGTGGGCTACGTCCACCAGAGAAATTTCCAGGTCCTTCCTTTATTATTATCCAGCAAATGAAGGGATACAACCTACAACAAAACTCGTTGTAACTTCCTCTTCTTTCTCTCACAGTCTCCTCTCTCAGAATACAATATTCACCACCACCCATAGTCGTGATACATTTCCCTCATAAAAGAGGGTTTCCTTCTAGGGAAAAAAACCCTAACATAATCTCTACCGTTAGATCCGCGACCTTATAATGAATGGTCCAGATTTACAATGAAATTACAATATACTTTTACAAGGCAATTTTTGCTTCGGGGGCTTTGCCCCCGAACCCTCGCTGGGGGCTCGCTTGCCCCCAGACCCCCCCAGCCGAGGGGTAGCCCCCCNCTGCACTCCCCCACGTGGAAGAGTGTACATACTTCTGGGGTGTAAATACTTCATGGGGTATAAACACGACTGAAAGAAGGGACCTCTGAATCAGGAAGATAATCAGGCTCCACAACCAACATCATTCGCTTGGAGCTGGAGGATCGAAGAAATGGAGAGGAGGATTTTCCTTTTTCTTTTGTATATTATTTCTTTTATAAACTTTTTTTTTTTTCAAATGGAGTAATGGATGGTTGGAATCTTTGGGAGAATGGACAAGTATTTTCAAATAAGAATATGGAATTCCAGGTTGCTTAATGGCTTTTGTCCTGTGAGTAAAATGGATTTATTTTCATTATAATATCTTCATATTCTTTGAATAATTGATTATGCATTGATTTAAATTAGCTTTAGTCTATTTTATCAACACATGGTTAATTTCTATCATTTATATATTAATTTTTTCAATCTTTAAGAGTCTATTATCCCAAAAGTTCTTCTTGGACCATATGATGAACATATTTTGTTGAAACTATATGAGAAAGCAGTTTACTCTTTGGCTTTAGTCCTATGTAGAATTTGCAATTTTTTTTCATTGTCTTCTCATGTAATTTATTGATGTGAAATGTTATCTATGTCGAATTAGCTTTATTCAGTTCCACACATAATATTTTATATCATTCTTTTATTTATGTTGTTCATTATCTTTTGGTTTATTTTATATCTGTGACTGGTCATCTATTCAAGTATTTTGAGTTTACATCTGATGCTAGATAGATGGTAACACCATTCTTGAGAATTGGAATTTATTTCATTTTTAGTTATTGAACATTTCAAGGTCACAATATATATAATTATTTATCTTTTTGTCATTATAAACTCGCTCCAGAATATGAAACACTTCCTTGAATTTATTCAGGAAGTATTATGCTTTCTTTTGTCATAGGTTTACACTTGAAATAGGTTAAGATGATCTCATACAGTACAGAGAAATGATTTTAGCTTAGTATTGTTGATCAGTGAGAGGTTAGTAGGTGCATTGCTTTCTTTTATTCAGATTTGTTTATATATGAATGAGACGATGATTGCATTAATTAGCTTTGATTGTTTCTGTGTCATTGTTTCAATTGTATTTGCTTAGTATTTATTAGTTTAAAATATTTAAATATAAAAAAATACAAAAGGATTTATGTTCTTACTTTATCTTATTTTGAAACATTATTATGAACATTTATTTTCGCAAGATTTCAAGTAAACCTTGTAAATTGTATATAGATTGTTTATAATCATTTGTATATTCACGTTTCTTTTTAATAAACATTAGTAAGTAATATATCATTTGTTAGAATCATAGCTTTATATTAGTTTATTTCTTTTAATTTTTTTAGGACTTTAGTTGGCTAATAGAGCCATTAAACCCGTCGAGCCATTTCATTCCAAACGGCTTGCATTATTTAGACCACCTTGGTCTGGATTTGACCTTCCAATTGACGGTGTGTCACTTATGCCCATCAACAAATGGTGCTAGAAGGAGGGCCTGAATTCAATTGATGGCACATGGAGGTCTTAGTGAAGTCTCTTGAAGTCTTAGTGATGGAACTCTCCATCATAAAAATGAATCCCAAGGAAAAAGTGAAAGATTTTAACCAAAGATTTCTTAAGTTAAAAAATAAAATTCCTGCAAATTCAATGCTCGTTGAAAGTCTAATTGTCACATATTACACTAAGGCTTTGCATATAGAAATTTGGGTCAAAAGGTCTAAAAAGAACACACTGTTGGACGCCTTTGAGGAAGCAAGCCAAATTGAAAAGGATATATTAATCTTAAAAGACAATCTCAATAGTGAAGATGAAACAAATTCATCCTCTAAAAAAAAAATATAAATCCTTTCTAGGCCTCCTCAAACTAAAAATCAACCAGAAATGTTAGACCTAGAAAGCTTGCAGAAAGATTTCCAAAAACCATCCAACCAGGTCGTTGACTTGAAGAGATCAGTTGAGGAGGAATCTAAAAGCAAAGGAAGTTTTAAACCTCCTTTTAGAAATTCGTTCCATCCCACCGGTCAAACCCAACCACTTAAGGTCTAAATTACAAAATCTTGCAATATGCTTTGCAAACCATCTTAGAAGCACATGATAATTCTTCTTATGTCCCTCCTGAAATTTCTGAAGACATAGTTGAGGAAGAAGCACTAGAAGAGGGGGAATCATCTCCCAACATCTTCGGTCACTTCTCGAACAATATCTTCCAAGCAAATTTTGAAACTATCCACCTCTACAATACAACCAAAACACAAAATAAACCTACTTCTGAAACGAGTAATAATGTGTTTCCAAAACAATCAAAGAAAAATGAAATTAAACAAATTTTAGTAGCCCCTATTTTAGAATACGATTTAATTGGAGATCTAAAAAAAATGAGGGCAAATATTTATGTTTTTGAGTTGCTGAAATCTCCCCTTATTTTGTAGAAAATGCTTCAAAGTATCATTGAAAACAATAGAAACAACGATCCTAGCAGCAAGAAAAATGCAAAAATTGGTTAAAAAATAGAAAAAAAGATCCCAACTAAAACGACATATGAATTTCCAGATAAAAGGGATCTAGCTGAAATAACTATAGCAAATGTAGATAGAACTGCTTTAGGGACAATAACTAAAAATCAGTAGAATTTTGTTAACACCCGGAAAAATGTTCCACCTTTTTTATTAACCTTTGAAATTTTCAATAGGAATGTACATAGCTGCATAGTCGATTCCAATTCATCATCAAATGTGATGCCTCTATCTATTTTTCAAAAAATTAACGCAGAATTTAAACCTTCTGATCTCAAAATCATCAAGCTTGATTGAACAAATGTTAAGGTAATTGGTGAGCTAATGAATGTTCTAGTTAGATTGTCTTCCAATCCTAAGGTTCATCAAATAATTGGCATTATCATTGTGGATATGCCTGAATTTTATGGTTTGTTTTTAAGAAGGGATTGTTCCAAACAACTACATGGTTACTTTTCCACAGATTGGTCTCATTTGTGGCTGCCTAAAAATGGGCAGCCCAACAAAATTAGGATAAACAGAGAATGTTATCTTAAGCATACCGTTACGGATATGAATGATGCGAATGAAACTTTCACTGCATCTGTTAACTCATTTGAAATGGAGGGAATGAATACCTTCTTTGGTAATTTCATGACCGAAATTTCTTCTATTACTGTTCCTGGGCATCAATCAAAAGTGATGACTTATTCTCAGACACCAACTATGCCAAGTATGCCAAGTACTACTAACGAAGCCCAAATCTTGTCATTGTACTTTGATAGATCCAAATCCAGAGAAGGAGTAGGTGCAGGTTGTGTACTCATAGATCCTGCAGGTACTAAGACTTTATTACTTGCTGATTAGAGTTTTAGTGCACTAATAAGACCGTTGAGTATGAAGCACTTCTACAAGGACTTAGGAAAGATTTGGACATGGACGTGCGGAATTCAATGGTATTTGGTGATTTGAAAATCATGGTTAGGCAGGTAAGAAACTCCATACATTGCTTATAACCACATCTGAAAAGCTACCAAATTGAGGTATGGAGTTTAATGCAAACATTTTCATCATTTAACATAAATTCCATTCCTAGACTAAGTAATTCAGAGGTTGATTTATTGGCCAATGTAGTTTCTAAACTATTGCCTACAGAAGGCATTTATCCTAATGCATTTTTTATTGAATTGTTGTTCAGGTCGTTGATCCTAGATAACATCACCAATTGGAGAGTTTTCAATGATGAACAACAAATCATCAACTTTCTACATATGGATAACACCTTCCAAGGTTCAGTTATTGATGAAGGCACTCACGATGAGAACCTCTAAAACTTCACGGTAATATCAGATCCTAGATCTCCTGAATTGTCGTCTAATCTGGTAAACTCTATCCCTAGATATTTTGTAAGACTAGAGAAGTTTTATGACTTGCATGCTAAATTTAGAGGGTCAGTTAATTGTAGAACAAACAATTCTTCTTTGATTTATGGGATGACTAATTTAGGAACAAAGGACAATCCTCAAAATATTATTTTAGGAACGAGATGCTCTAAGAAAGAATGATCTTCTTTTATAAAATTGTTTAAAGAATTTAAAGACGTTTTTTCCTGGATGTATGATGATTTGAAAACATTCGACCATAATATCATACAACATGTCATCCCCATGAAACCCCAGACTCATCCTTTTCAGCAGAAATTAAGGAAGATGAACCCTAAATTAGAACCCACTATTAAAAAAGAACTGAATAAATTTCTAACTGCAAAGATAATTTTCCTGGTAAGACACACACAATGGGTGTCTAAGCTAGTCACTGTAAGGAAGAAAAGTGGTGAAATTTGACTTTGTGTTGATTTTCAGAACCTGAACTGAGCATCTGATAAAGATAACTACCCTGTTCCTCCAATGGAACAAATTTTACAGTAGGTATCTAGTTCCAAAAGACTATCTTTGCTAGATGGTTTTTCGAGATACAACTAGGTCCTCATGTCTTCATCAGATCATCTTAAAACCACCTTTCACACCCCATGGAGCACTTATGCCTATAGGAAAATGTCATTTGGAATGATAAACCTCAGTGCCACTTTTCATAGAAAAATGGACATTTCTTTCCGTGGTCTCATAAACCACTCATTCGTGGTCTATCTTGACAATGTCACCGTCTTCTCTAAAAACAAGAAAGATCACTTGTCTCACCTCATGGATGTTCTAGAACGATGCCAAGAGTTTAGTATATCTCTCAACCCTAAGAAATCAGTATTTGTAGTAGATCGAGGTAAACTACTTGGGTTTATAGTTTCTAAGGACAAAATTATTATTGACCCTAAAAGAACCCAAGTTATTTCCGAACTCCCCCATCCCTCTTCCAAAAAATCCATGCAGTCCTTTTTGGGCAAGATTAATTTCGTCAGAAGATTTGTCCCAAGTTTCTCGAAAATGGTAAGACCATTACAAAATTTAATTAAGAAGGATTTTATGTACCATTGGGGACCACAAGAAGGTCAAGCCTTTGAATCCATTAGAAAAGAAATAGTAGAATCTCCTTCCTTGATGAGTCCCGGTTTTTCTCAGGATTTCACTCTTTACACCTTTGCTTTTGACCAATCTTATGTTGTTGTGTTAACACAAAAAAGATGTTGAAAGAAATGAGATACCTATTTCCTTCATAAGCTTAGATTTCAAAGGAGCAGAGATTAATTACCCAATAGTACATCAACATGGATATGTTGATTTTAAAGTAATGAAACACTTCCGGTCATACCTGCTGAAATACAGAACCAGGGTTATTGTTCCTTACCCAGTTGTAAGAAACTTGTTAGTACAAAAAGAACTGGGTGAAAAAAGGGAAAATTGGATGATGTCATTACAAGAATATGATCTCGAAATAACCCCTACACAAATCATTATAGGTCAAGGACTATGTAAACTAGTGGTTGATTTAGTTGAAGGGAAAGAAAGGCAAATTAACACCTTAACTGTAAATCAACACAACAAAAAACAAATCAGTTGTGCACAAGTTGCTACCAATTCTTGGTATGAGAATATTAAATTTTATTTGACACATGGGTCTACTCCTTACTATCTTGATCCTAAAAAAAGAAGAACACTCAAGCTGAAATCTTCATCTTTCCAATTAATAAATGATGTATTATTTCAAAAGAATTTTGATGGTGTTCTTATGCATTGTTTAGAAAAAGAAGAATCAGATAAAGTACTATATGAACTTCATGCAAGTGAATCTAGTGGTCACTTCAACGGAGATACCACTGCTCACAAAGTGCTAAGAGTTGGGTACTATTGGCCCACTTTGTTTAAAGATTCCCATGCACTTTGTCGTAAATGCATAATCTGCCAAAAGGCTATAGGACGGGTGAAAAATGAAGCATTCCCTTTGCATCCTGTCACCGTAGATTCCCCTTTTCAACAATGGAGCCTTGACATCATAGCACCAATCAACCCTTCTTCTTTGTAGTAGCACAAGTATATTCTTACAACAACAAATTATTTCACTAAATGCTCTGAGGATGTACCTTTGAAAGTAGTAAACGTAATTCAGGTAGAATATTTCCTAAACTCTCATATCATTACTCGATTCGACATCCCCAAATGTTTGGTTTTTGATAACGCCTCTTACTTTTCTTCCCTCGATATGAGCGTATTTGCCTTGGAAAAAGGGATTAAACTGAAATATTCTTCCATCTACTACCCTCAACGAAATGGTTTAGCAGAATCAACAAACAAAAATTTAATCAAGATCATTAGGAGGACAGTTTCATAAAATCATAAGAACTAGCACAATGCACTGTATAATGCACTATGGGCTGATAGGGTGACACCAAAAGCCTCTGTTGGTAATTCCCCTTTCTTTCTCGTCTATGGAAGAGAAGAAATTATCTCTCCACATGTTCTACTTCCTTCTCTACAATTATCGTAGAAATTTCAAGAAGAGGAGTGCACTCCCCTAGAAAGTCGAATTAACGCCTTGCTAAAATTGGAGGAAGTAAGGGCACAAGAAAAACATAAATTGGATCAGCATCAACAAATTGTGAAAAGATTGTTAGATTCAAATTATTCTTCAGGTAGGAATTTCGATGTTGGAGACTTGGTTCTCAAGTGGGACAAATATCACAAGGGAAAATGGGAACACACCAAGTTC
>ML821372.1:79594-92423 GCA_009831015.1 Picea engelmannii
TCATTGTGCATCATCATTCCATTCCATGGGAACCGTTATCCATTGTCTATCATAATTCCATCCCATTCCATGTTATTCCATTTCATATCATATCGTTCATTTATTATTTATTATGAATTAAAATTTGAAATTTGAATTTCAATGGTTGTATTTTAAATAGGCAATAGACTCATTTCAGAAAACAATAGTCACTTAGATTTATGGTTTTGAATGGTAGAAGATATTCATCTATATGTTGTGGTTAGAATCATCATGTTTAACAATATATAGTTGATTTATTTTCATAATGAGTGATCAAATTTGAAGGGTTGGTCTTAATTTAAGTTGGAAGGGCATATAATCATCCAACCCTTTAAGGATGAAAAATTAAAAAAGAAACCGTACTTCAATTAACAAGTGTACATTAAGTAAACTCATCATAAAAAATTTCAAAAATAAAATATTATCCTTCCAAATATTTACAATCTTAAAAATTTAAAGAATGGTTACATCAAAATTATAAAATTTTAATAGAACTTCACAAAAAATAAATTTCTCTTTAGAATTCAGAATATCCATAAAATTATTGCTATTTTACATCAATGAACATATTTTAATAAAAAATAATAAGAAAACATATTACTCTTCCATTCATTTGATATTCTTCAAAAGTATTATAGTGTACATCATTGAAAACATAAATCTATTTTCTCAACGGAAGACACTTTCTAGCTTTCATTTGCTTCACTACCTCATTTAGAGCATGAGGTGCACTAAGAGAGAGAAATGGTAACATATCCAATGTCACCAATGAAATTCTTGATCTATCATGATTGCAATATAAGCCTTATTGACGCAGGCGTGAGATCGTCACGACCACCACCTCGTCACACTCTCCTACTCACAGGATCGTTCAATTTTCCTTTGAGCCGAATTAGCTCACTTGATTCCCTGCTGGAATATCGGTTGAAAACCCAATCCACAGGTCCTTATTTCATCCACACGGCTCTCCGACTTAACCGTGATCTTCCTCGACTCAATATCGGGTTTCAGGGTTTCTTGTTCTTCGACGCCAAGAACCTCTGTCCCCGTGATCTCCCGATTGTCTATGCGCCAATGTGCTCCCTTCCGACCTTAGCCCCTCCTGGCTATGCCCCTAGTCCATATGACTAGTTCTCATAAGACCGCAGCCTTATCCTTCTTTTGGGGTTTTGGGCTTCAAAATCCCGATGTGCTCCAAATCCAGTTAGTCGCCTAGGCTAGACCTTTGGGTCCATACAACCTCCCTTTATATGACCGCAGTCATACCACCTATCGGGGTTTTAGACTTTCCAATGCCGAAATGCAAGGACACTTTGTCCATGGGATTCCCAATATCCTGACTCGCGATTTCCCGATGTGGCTCTCCTATCGGGACCTTTTTCTGGAGGCTTCGATCATTTCCATGCATCCTCTCCAGATGGACGACTTTGATTTCCTCTCATGATTTCGCGACTTCAAATGTCCTGTATGCCTCGTCTCCAGAACTCGTGAAATGCTGAACTCCGATGCTTCAATATACTGACAGCTAGCCCCTCGATGGCGCTTCCTCCTTCTTGTCAGGGTTTCGGACTTCGCAATTCCTAAGTACAAGAGTATCCTGTACTCAGGACCTCCAAAACGTTGATCCTCGACTCTCTTCATATCTCCGCCACATGTCTCCTCAAACAGACGGTTCCGATCCTTCTCGGGACCTTTACCATGGAGATTCCCGATCTCCTGTCCTCGAAACTCCCGATTTCACGATTGCTGAAGTCTCGATATCCCAATTCCTTTGAGACTCTCCTCTGTGAGCCTAATGCCCGGATCTTCTGAAATGGATTATCACTTGACACACGTCCTCCCTCAAACGGATGGCTCAGATTCCCTCTTGCTATTTCGAAACTTGAAATGTCCCGACCTCTTCGACCTTAGGACCTCTGATTCCTCGAGTGCCGATATCCTGATGGCTACGCCTCTCGTCGGGATTTATCTTCTGCTATTCATGAAGTTTTAACCCCCATGCAACTCCCAACCAATCTGATGGCTGTTGGGTATCTGTGTGAACATCCGACGGTCCACAATCTCCCATCCTGTGCGCTCCTCCTGTGCATCTTCCTGGACGTAGAAACCAACGGTCCAGATCTCTTTTCTCCACTGATCTGATGACTGCTATGCTCTCCTAAGCTTGCACACTCCTTCTTCCTAGACTTGGAAGGACTCCAAAATCTAAAGGCCTCAACCTTTGCTCCCTTTCTCCTCTGCAAACTCCTTTTTCTAAGTTCTCGTTGTGCGTTCTCCTTGATGTTGTTCTTCCTGAGCTTTTACTCCTGAATCCTCAAAGGATTCATGGACCTCTGTGCCTCTGCAGAGTCTTTGCACACACACAGTGTTGTCTCTCCTGAGCTTCTCAACTGCTCAAAAACCTAAGGGATTTTATCCTTTCTTCCCTTCTCCCTCAAATGGAGAATGTTTGTATGCCCTCCTGGCTATCCTTCTACTCAAGCAACTTCTTGTTGAGTCTGCAGGGTGTTCAGCAACCCTGTGAAGATCCTTCAGTGGATTCTTCCTTCAAAATACAGAACTCAAAGGGTTCTCTTCTCTTTTATGTTCTTGTCTACACACCTACTCAATGCCCACCTGGTAGAGTATCTTCTCCCAGAACGTTCAACAGTTTTGTCCTCCTTCTGCACACCCTATGCGCCTGCTCACTGCCCACCTGGCAGAGCTCTCAGAATCCTTAGTGATTATGTTTCTTCTGTCTAAAATCACAACAGAGTTCTTCTTCAGCACCCTGTGCCTGTGCTCAATACCCACTTGGTAGAGCTCTCAGAATCCTCAATGATTCTACTCCTCCTTGAGAACTCACAATAGAGTTCTCCCTCTGTACACTCCTTGCACCCACTCAATGCCCACTTGGCAGAGCTTCACAGAATCCCCAGTAGAATTCTATCTGCAACTGTGTCTCTCATACACAGCCTTGCCTCCAAGGTGTTCAACAACCTTGAGGTCTTCCCTGAGTTGTTGATTCCAGTTCTTGTGCCGCAACACGTCTTTGTCTGAACCCGCAGAATTCAGAAGTGCAACCTCTATGCATGACTATCAGAACCCGCAGTGTTCTGTCACACCCCTGGTGTGAAGCCTCAAAGACCTTCACCTAAATCCAACACACTCCTACAAATGCATGATAACAGCATACATTCATGGCATACAATGGAACACACATAGACATCCACATAACATAGAAATACATACAGGAAAAACTGCTTCTGTTTATATTAAATTGGCAAATGCCTGTTTGTACAAGGTGTTCTTGAGCACGGCCTGTAACAAGGTCTCGGCTCTTCTCTCCTATACTCTCCACTCACAAACTCTCTTCTATCCTTGCCGACTACTCCAACTACTACAAAATGAGATACAAAATCTCCTTTACCTGAGGGGGCTCTTCGATCTCTTCCATCCAACCTACCTACCCTATCCAATTGCATTGAATGGGCTGTCTAGTCCACATCCGAATCTAGATCTCAACCATACAAACATTAAATGCCAATCTACCTAACGCCTGCACAAAGGCATGACTCTATGGCTCAACAGCCTAGACAATTAATTACATTCAATTTAGATTTTAAATGAGGACTGTGCCTCTCTTTAACATGCGACTTGAATTCGCTGGTGTGGCTAGCTGGCTAGCTAGCTGTCACGGAGAGATGCTCCTGCATCATAATCCTCAGCTGCAAAATTCATGAGCTCCTGCTCATGAGCTTCCCATATATGATGTTGAAATCTTCCTGGATCCCAAATCATCCTCTGGATTTGTTCATCTGCTCCATTTCCTTGTTGCTGCTGCTGCTTCTGCGTTGCTACTACTGCTGCTTCCTTCCTGCTCAGCCTCTCCTCATTGGCAGTTTATGCTAACCTTAACATCAGCCTTCTGATCTCCTCGATCACTACATCAAGCTGCTCCAATGGTTGGCCCTGTTCTTGCAGCCTCCTCAGCTGCAATTTTTTTTGGCACATGGGCAGATCACTGAAATCTCCCATGCCTTCTTCATCAGCTTCCAACTTCACCCATTGGATGTGCACGCTCTGCACTTTCACCCTCTCTTCCAGGGCTTCTATCTGTTCCCACAGATTAGCAAAACAAATGTTGTCTACCTCTTCTTCTTCTGCTGCAAACTCCCCTGTTGCAGTCTTTTCAGCTTCCTGGATGAAAATGTTGAGCCACTCCTCAGAATGCTCATCATCCTCTACGTCTACTTCTGCTGTCAGCTTCAGTGCTATAGCTTCATCTTCCTGGCTGAATCCATTGAGACACTGCTCCGAATGCTCATTTTCTTCTTCGTCTGCTTGGGCAGCTTCCAAAGTCTGCTCCAATCCTTCTTTCCTGACAGTCTCAGCTGACTGTTCTTCTGCTATTGTTGCACCTGCAACACAGATTTCTGCCTCCTCCTGGGAAAATGGTAGGAATAATCCAATTCCCCCAATAATCAGAAGATCCCTCAGATCCTCCTCCTTTGTCAGTTGCACCTGCTGATCGAAATCCATCTCTGAATTTATGAGACCCTCCGATAGTCTCACCTGCTCATCTCTGCCCACCTGGCAATATGAGATGTTTCTACTGCTCTCCTGGCATATTATGAGATCAATCGATCCCATCTTCATCAACAACCCTTTCTGAATTGAACTCACCTTTGAGTCCATAAGACTTTCAGACAACCTCAAATACTCATCTCTGCCCACCTGACAATTTGAGATGCTCCAACTGCCCTCCTGGTAGTCCATGGAATCAACTAATTCCATATTTGTTCCCTTGCCCACTTGGCAAACTAGAAACCTTTCGCTGCCCTCCTGGCAGTCTTCAAGATCCCGCAGCGACCTCATTTCATTGCCCAGTTGGCAATGTGAAATTCCTTGGCTATCCTCATGATAGTCTCTGAGATCCCACAGTGATCTCATATCATTGCCCAACTAGCAATGTGAAATTTCATGGTTGTCCTCCCGATAGTCCGTGAGATCCCGCAGTGATCTCAACTCATTGCCCACCTGGCAGAGTATCTTCTCCCATAACGTTCAACAGTTCTATCCTCCTTCTGCGCACCCTATGCACCTACTCACTGCCCACCTGGCAGAGCTCTCAGAATCCTTAGTGATTCTGTTTCTTCTATTTGAACTCACAATAGAGTTCTTCTTCAGCACCCTGTGCCTGTGCTCAATACCCACTTGGTAGAGCTCTCAGAATCCTCAGTGATTTTGGTCCTCCTTGAGAACTCACAACAGAGTTCTCCCTCTGTGCACTCCTTGCACCCGCTCAATGCCCACTTGGCAGAGCTTCACAGAATCCCCAGCAAAATTTTGTCTACAACTATGTCTCTCATACACAGCCTTGCCTCCAAGGTGTTCAGTAACCTTGAGGTCTTCCCTGAGTTTTTGATTCTATTTCTTGTGCCGCAGCACATCTTTGTCTAAACCCACAAAATTCAGAAGTGAAACCTCTGTGCACAGCTATCAGAACCCTCATCATTCTGTCACACCCTCCTGGTGTGAAGCCTTAAAGACCTTCACCTGAAATCCAACACACTCTTGCAAATGCATGATAATAGCATACATTCATGGCATACAATGGAACACACATAGACATCCACAAAACATATAAATACATGCAGGAAAAACTGCTTCTGTTTATATTAAATTGGCAAATGCCTATTTGTACAAGGTGCTCCTAAGCACGGCCTGTAACAAGGTCTCGGCTCTTCTCTCTTCTACTCTCCACTCACAGACTCTCTTCTATCCTTGCCGACTACTCCAACTACTACAAAATGAGATACGAAATCTCCTTTACCTGAGGGGGCTCTTCGAACTCTTCCCTCCAACCTACCTACCCTATCCAATTGCATTGAATGGGTTGTCTAGTCCACATCCGAATCTAGATCTCAGCCATACAAACATTAATTGTCGATCTACCTAACACCTGCACAAAGGCACAACTCTATGGCTCAACAGCCTAGACAATTAATTACATTCAATTCAGATTTTAAATGAGGACTGCGCCTCTATTTAACGCGTGACTTGAATTCGCTGGCATGGCTGGCTGGCTGGTTGGCTGTCACAGAGAGATGCTCCTGCATCATATTCCTCAACTGCAAAATTCATGAGCTCCTACTCATGAGCTTCCCATCTCTAATGTTGAAATCCTCCTAGATCCCAAATCATCCTCTAGAGCTGTTCATCTACTCCATTTCCTTGCTGCTACTGCTGCTTCCTTCCTGCTCAACCTCTCCTTGCTGGAAGTTTCTACTGACCTTAACATCAGCCTTCTGATCTCCTCGATCACTGCATCTAGCTGCTCCAATGGTTGGCCCTGTTCTTGCAGCCTCCTCAACTGCAAAATTTTTTGGCACATGGGCAGATCACTGAAATCTCCCATGCCTTCTTCATCAGCTTCCAACTTCACCTATTGGATGTGCACGCTCTGCACTTTCACCCTCTCTTCTAGGAATTCTATCTGTTCCCACAAATCAGAAAAACAGATGTTGTCTGCCTCTTCTTCTTCTGCTGTAAACTCCCCTGTTGCAGTCTTTTCAGATTCCTGGCTGAAAATGTTGAGCCACTCCTTAGAATGCTCATCATCCTCTTCGTCTGCTTCTGCTGTCAGCTTCAGTGCTACAGCTTCAGCTTCCTGGCTGAATGCATTGAGACACTCCTCCGAATGCTCATTTTCTTCTTCGTCTGCTTGGGCAGCTTCCAAAGTCTACTCCAATCCTTCTTTCCTGACAGTCTCAGCTTACTGTTCTTCTGTTGTTGCTGCACCTGCAACACAGATTTCTGCCTCCTCCTAGGAAAATGGTAGGAATACTCCAATTCCCCCAATCATCAGAAGATCCCTCGGATCCTCCTCCTTTGTTATCTGCACCTGCTGATCTAAATCCATCTCTGAATTTAGGAGACCCTCCGATAGTCTCACTTGCTCATCTCTTCCCACCTGGAAATATGAGATGTTTCTACTGCTCTCCTGGCAGATTATGAGATCAATAAACCCCATCTTCATCAGCAACCCTTGCTGAATTGAACTCACCTCCGAGTCCATGAGACTTTCAGACAACCTCGAATACTCATCTCTGCCCACCTGGCAATCTGAGATGCTCCAACTGCCCTCCTGGTAGTCCATGGAATCAACTGATTCCATCTCTGTTCCCTTGCCCACCTGGCAAACTAGAAACCTTTTGTTTCCCTCCTGGCAGTCTTCAAGATCCCGCAGCGACCTCATTTCATTGCTCAGCTGGCAATGTGAAATTCCTGGGCTGTCCTCATGACAGTCTCTGAGATCCTGCAGTGATCTCATATCATTGCCCAGCTAGCAATGTGAAATTTCCTGCCTGTCCTCCTAACAGTCCGTGAGATCCCACAGTGATCTCAACTCATTTCCCACCTGGTAGAGTATCTTCTCCCAGAACGTTCAACAGTTCTGACCTCCTTCTGCACACCCTATGCATCTGCTCACTGCCCACCCGGCAGATCTCTCAGAATCCTTAGTGATTTTGTTTCTTCTGTCTGAACTCACAGCAGAGTTCTTCTTCAGCACTCTATGCCTTTGCTCAATACCCACTTGGCAGAGCTCTCAGAATCCTCAGTGATTCTAGTCCTCCTTGAGAACTCACAGCAGATTTCTCCCTCTGTGCAGTCCTTGGACCCGCTCAATGCCCACTTGGCAGAGATTCACAGAATCCCCAGCAGAATTATGTCTGCAACTGTGTCTCTCATACATAGCCTTGCCTCCAAGGTGTTCAACAACCTTGAGGTCTTCACTGAGTTGTTGATTCAAGTTCTTGTGCCGCAACATGTCTTTGTCTGAACCCGCATAGTTCAGAAGTGCAACCTCTGTGCACGGCTATTAGAACCTGCAACGTTCTGTCACACCCTCTTGGTGTGAAGCCTCAAAGACCTTCACCTGAAATCCAACACACTCCTGCAAATGCATGATAACAACATACATTCATGGCATACAATGGAACACACATAGACATCCACATAACACAAAAATACATGTAGGAAAAACTGCTTCTGTTTATATTAAATTGGCAAATGCCTGTTTGTACAAGGTGTTCCTGAGCACGGCCTCTAACAAGGTCTCGGCTCTTCTCTCTTACGCTCTCCACTCGCAAACTCTCTTCTATCCTTGCTAACTACTCCAACTACTACAAAATGAGTTACAAAATCTCCTTTACCTGAGGGGGCTCTTCGAGCTCTTCCCTCCAACCTACCTACCCTATCCAATTGCATTGAATGGGTTGTCTATTCCACATCCAAATCTAGATCTTATCCATACAAACATTAAATGCCGATCTACCTAACGCCTGCACAAAGGCACGACTCTATGACTCAACAGCCTAGACAATTAATTACATTCAATTCAGATTTTAAATGAGGATTGCGCCTCTCTTTAATGCGTGACTTGAATTCGTTGGCGTGGCTGGCTGGCTGGCACGAAGAGATGCTCCTGCATCACTTATTGTTAATGTCAAACATGGATCTAATATATTTCAAAAGTATTAAAATAATTTCTCAAAAATCACTCATAATGCAAATAGTATAATCAATTCATAGCTTGATCAATTACAAAAACATTTTGAAACCCACAACTTAGACAAAACTAAAATGTACGATATGATATTCCTATGCAAATTAGAAGACAAATGCATATTCAAATTCTTGTCAAGAGGCTAGATTGTGGTATCCAAAATTTTATGCACATGCCCAAACAAACAAGTGTATTCCAAAATAAATTTAGTTATAATAATATAGGTAGGAGGTTTGAATATTGAGAAAGATCGAAGGCCAACAAGATCTATATACCATAAACAAATAAAATGCTAGACCATGTTAAGTGATAACCAAACATGAATAGATCAATGGATTCCATTCAAAATCAAATAAACCAACAAGAATTCATATCTAATAATGTATGGAAGTGATTTTGGGAAAATCCCCTATAGCAATGGGTTGTATTGAAGTACCAATGACTATATAGAAACAAATTCACAAAAAGAACATGTAACAAAGATATGATAATTGATTTCAAAATAAATAAATAACTACTTGACAGAAAAAATATTGCCTCACCCGGAGTCCAATAGTTGATGTCGTTCTCGATTGTCGTAGTTTGTTTGCTCCTTTCCAACGAATTTTTAAAGACATTCAAGAACCTTAAATATGAAAGAATATACAAAGTTGTAGTTATACTAATAAATACATGTTAGTCTAATTAAGTATATCATCAAATTATCGACAACTAGTATTCTACAAAATATATGCAAAAATATTGCAATCAAAACATTACAAAGACAACATATTTTGAAGAGTTTCTATTTTATTAAGCAGTTAAAGTGGTTACAAATTTATACCTGACCTAAGAAATGCTTCCCTTTTAACATATATCCTAGCTTCCTCCACCTCTGTTACTTCTATACAAGATGGTATTGACATCAGATCAACCACGAGCCCAAAGAGGATATAAGGGGAAACTCTTGGCAAGATAAGTTGGTTATAAAAAAAGAGGGCTAGTGTTAGGCGGAAATATTGTCGTTTAATTCCATTGTAGTATTTGCCCAACCATTTAATTTGTCAATCTGAGGTTCATAGGCTTACGAAGCACACACACTATATATGCAGGAATGGAGTAGGAGTAATCTAATCTAAATTGTTGAAATGAAACTAATCTAGGAAAGCAGGAAACATTAATCTAGGAAAGAAGGAAATTGCATAAATGAAAAACAATACAACATGTGAAGAGTTAACGACAAATAACATATGTGAGCTCACACAATAAAGCTATCTTGAATTACATAACGGTAATCAAATGAAAATCATGAAAGCATAACAATGAAAGAATATGAATCAAAGCTAAGAATCCCTTTCTCTTTTGAATCCTAATGACTACTCTGATTCTAATTACATCCTAATTGAATTCTCATGAAGATAGAGCACTCTTTTTTATACATGAGATCCTTGAAGATAAGATAAGCATCTCATTATTACAGATCCACTATTATCTCAACCTAGTTCCCATTATTACAAAATATAATCCCTTTAAATCCTCACACATATCTCTCATGTATCTTAGATAAGATATTCCAACCAAATGTCCATGATCTTCTCCTTGGAATGGGCTTGAATTATCTCCTCAAATATTGAAATTGTGGAGGAAGTATTCGAGAAGTCCTTTGAATTAATCCTTCTCATATTCCTACACATTACAAAGCTCGCACATATTTGAGATATATATGAAAACATGTTGATTTTCTAACATTTAATCACAAATTCCTTTTAAATACTAAAATGAATAAAGTGGATAACAATAAGGTGAAACCCAAGTATATTTATGGAAATGATATCATGAAAGGTTAATGGGGCGATGAAATGTGAAGAAGGATGACGGGAAAGGTGGATGAGAATAGGACATTTCTCAGCTCCAACATACCCCCCAACTTAACTTGTTGCATGTCCTCATGCAACCATGCATGGAGCTTCTCAAGAAATTTTGGCATCTGAATGTTGGCTTTGAGTGATGATAATAAATGTTTCCTAGGATGGGATTTACATGAGTAACAACTGACATTTTCTTATGGTTGGTCTTTGTGTGACAACCATGAATATAAAGAATGTTGGTTCTTGTGTTAACAACATTCATTTCGTTACTTGTTCTCTTGTTGTTATGATAATAATTTACCCATACTAGTTTCCAGTAACAGCTGATATTTTCTTATGGTTGGTTCTTGTGTGACAACCATGAATATACAGAATGTTGGTTCTTGTGTTAACAACATTCATTTCGTTATTTGTTCTCTTGCTGCTATGATAAAAATTTGCCCATATTTTTACTGGAAAATGTATGCTATCAATGTGCATAAGGAAAACATCACTGAGTATAAGAAAGCCCTTTTTTGTTTTTGTATATGTGTGAATCATGCCAATATGTATATCAATGCTTATGAAGTAAAGTGCAACAAAGTATCGTTGGAAAATAAATGTTCATAACTGGTAAATGAGACGAAAAATGGAATGATGGTCGTGGAAAAATGGAGTGATGATAGTGAATAAGGTCTCATACCCCCCACCTTAACTTGTTGCATGTCCTCATGCAACGTGGCATAAGTCATAGAAGTGAAAAGGAAAGGGAACTAGATTAGGGAATTTTCCAAATTATTCATTGCTAGCAGTTGATGAATTACATGATTAAAGTTTAGAAAATAACATACCTCCACTTACCCAAAATGGTGATGAACTATGCAATAGGAATACAACTGATGCGACTGCTAGATCATGGAAGATGTCACTGTTGCAGGATCATGTAGAAAGTGACTGCTACTGGAGCGACGACTGCTGTCTGTTGAATCAGAGAATGTGAAAACTGCTGCTAAATGAATCATGGAAAAGAGAAAGTATGAAAGTGAAACTGTAGTACTCTCAAATAGTAGTAGTCATGCTGTTGTAACTGTTGATAGTGTCATGAAAAGTGTATAGTCTTCACCTGCTACGAAACCTGATGGTACAATTCTAATCATGCGAATGAATGTGTCGATGTCGAGCATGAAAATAAGTCACTGGATTACCAACCAATGATGAATGTCGTTAACCAATGCGAGGCAACTCACCATTGATGTCAATGAGTGCCAAGGTACCCGAGTACATCTGGTGAAGTGCGAATGAATGAGATGATGTCGAGCCACTTGCAAGATCTGACGATCAAGGGACATTGATGTATTCCCATGATTGTCAACGACAGAACTTGCCATTAAGGCATGCAAGCCTTGTAACAACCCTAGTTGAATATATGCTTAGGGATTATTAAGTAAAAAGCAATTAATTAGATAATTAATTGTCCTAAGATAGTTTTAAGTAAACAATGATTAGCATTAATAATATTAATTAAATATTTATTTATAACTTTTGATTAATTAATTAATTAATTAATTAATTACATATCACATTCAATGACATGGGTAATAAATTAAGGGGATTAATAATTTTAAGTTATTTAATTAATTGCTTTACATATGCGGGAGGGGATAAGAAACATTAAAGGGAGGGGATAAGATAATAAATAAGAGGATAAGACATTGAATAAAAGGATAAGGAAATTAATGAGGGGGAGGAGAGTCGGTGAAGGAGTGATATGATGGGAGGAGTCTTATGGGAAGGGGGGTCATTCTTTTGGGGGAGGCAGGAAGCATTTTGGAGGGAGGAGGATATATTTATGTGGGGGATTTCTCTATGAGGAGTTTGGGCTTTGGGGTTTTGGTGACTTAGAAGCAGGGGGCACCGATTTGCTGGGGGTTTGGGCACGAGGGCTAGGATATCCTTACGGTATCCTAGAGCTAGGGAGCCGGACAAGCTGCTCCTAGATGGAAGGGAGGAAAATATGGTTTTGGGTAGTGTTTGACACAGTTTCAACTTCAGCATTGGACTAACGGAGCAGCGGGATTTAGCATCAGAAGCAGGTATTTTTTTATTATGAGTTGTTGAGTTATTTCATGCTGTAGATAGATTATTTATTCTTGTCGAATATCATATGCTCATATGTTGGTGAATGAATTATTTTTGTATGAGAAAGAATTAGATGCTAAATTGAATTAAATTTTGTATTTTATGGTCTCTACATATGGTATCAGAGCCCTGGTTCAAAATCTGGAACTAAGGGCCTACCTACCCACCCAGAAATTTAAATAAACCACACCCAGAAATTTAAACACTCCTATTTAGTTATAGTAAATCCCTAAATAAATATATAAGGGTAAATATAAATTTGGGCCTGAGGGCCAAGCCACGAGCTCCAGCT
>ML821372.1:92575-120094 GCA_009831015.1 Picea engelmannii
CCACATATTTATGCACAGATTCTTTATGCACAGATCCAAATGCGTTCTTTAGCAGAGCAGCCCTCAATGGCCTCAAATGCCAATTAACCGCATAATCATATTTACGCACCTCAACCTCTGAAAGCTCTTCAGTCTTCAACTTGGAGCCATAGCGTTCTAGGAAAATAGCAGGATCTCTGGAGAGTAGAGCCGCTAACATATCTTTGACCTCTAAGGGTAAAACAAACTCCTCTCTGGTGCGCATGGCATACGGCAAATGGAGGTCAAAGATCTAATATCTTGTCCTCTCTAATATCTTGTCCATAACATCTTCGTCCAATCGATCTCTTTGAACTTCTTCTCCCATTGCTCTTAACTTCAAAATCCTCAAACATATAGATATATAATGAAAACCCCAGTGCGTATACGAACACCTTCAAGAGAATACAGACCTTAATTCATGAAGAAATCACTGCTAGAGACTGATATTTGGGATATATTTATCATGGTATCATTACTATTCTTCCCATATCAACAAAAATCGAATACTCCCTACTACTATTAGCCATGTTCCCCACCTGTTGACATCGCAACATGCTCTACTTCGGCTCATGGTGAAATAAATCCCGCTATCAAAGTTTCACTACATAATCAACGAGCCTGAAATACCAAGGGCAAGATAAACCCCCGACTATTACTGGCTCTTGACCACCACCAAGACTTCACATTGGTCTCAAGTTATTGCAGTCGAACCAGACACTATTCTTATATTTTCTTCCATGCTAAGGAAACAACTTATTAGCTGATGCCAGATATTTCAATCCCCAGCACTACTTTACCAGACACTGTGTTTCCATTAGAATTGATATAAGAAAACTAGGCATGAATTTAAAATCACCAACGAAATGAAAAAAAAAAAAAACATCTTACCATCTTTTGTCACAAAATTCACGAATAGCACTCAAACACCCGAATTGTAGTTTGGAGAAGCAGCGTGGAATACTGGACGTCTAATTTTTTTAAACACAATGGACGCAATAGCCAATGCTGCAGTTGTTTCACCAACAACTTCTGAACCAGAATCATCTTTGGTAACCTTGTAAACTGTTCTGGGCATGTCCATGTCTTTTGGTCTCTCTCAACAATTGTGATCTGCATAGGGTTCACCGACCTGCACGTATAAAGTGTCCAGATAAGCTGCTGCTTTGAGGAGATAATCCGTAGTCCAACGGATTGAATTCTTAGCATTTTCCAGTTCATCACCCATGGCCCTTCCAAACTCTATCGTGCTCCATGATAGCATCGTGGTTGTAAAATCCATAGGGAAACCGAATTTGAGATTTTCTCCTGCATCATAGTACCCTCCTACCAAGTCCACATTTTCATTTGAGCCATCTGCTAAAGTTGAGTCTTTTCTCCAATTCAAGCATTAATTTGCAGGCAATTTTCCTAATCTCTGGCCATCAAAGAACATAATACTTTTGGACAAAGCATCTCTATAGTTATGAAATACAGTGGTTTTCATTGCTCCTTTTAACACCAAGGATGAAACCAACATTGCTAATAAAAATTGTGATAGCCCAGTGCCCATTCTCCCTGAATATATAATGAATATATACTCACCAAATATATACTCTTCCTTCGCCCGTGCGAGCTTACCATCGGGGTTCTCTCTTAGTCTTCCGGCAAAAGGATAGTACAACATCAACACCTTCGCCGGCATAGTAGGGAACGTAGCCATTAGAAACTGATTTACAGGAGCAGAAGGCATATTTACAATCTCTGAAGAACAGAGTGGAGAGGCGACAGAGGAGAGAGGCGGAAGTGAAGGACATGTTTAGGGTTTGGAGAGCTAGGTGTAGGGTTTTGGAGGGATAAGAGGGCACGTGGGCCTCATGCGAGGCCCATGATGGTTTGGATTTAAAAAAAAAACATTAATTGGTTTTAAATTTAAGTAATTTTTTTTGTTTTAATTTTTATTATTTTTTATTATATATATATATATATATTATTTTGTTTTAATTATTTTATTTTGTTTTAGTTATTTTTTTTTAGTTAATCCTTCAAAATAATTAAAATATGATTTAATATTTTAAAGTAATTGAGGTTGTCTTAAACATTAAATTATAGAAGAATTAATTCTAAATTAATTTTTTTTTATTTATTTATTCATTGTAAAAAAATAAAATTATTAATTAAATTAATTTCAAATTTTAACTTTATTTCAGAGCATTAATAATATTGATTAATAAATGACTAGTGGTTAAATTTTGATTAATTAATTAAATGGCTAATTAACTAAAATCTGTAATTAACATAGCATTACAATTCGAATAAAATATATTTTGGATTAGAAATAAAATTTTAGAGGTCCATGGGTTTTGAACCCAAGACCCCCACCAAGCAAAGTGCCTTAAGAAGAGAACTAACGCCAACGCGCCCTCATGAGTCTTTACAAATAAATTCTTATACTTAAATAGATTAATGGTAAAAGAATGTATTCCGAAGTATAAACTCCGATTATCCAAGCATCAGGCTCAGGAGACCTTACACACAATTCATTGAGCCAATCGTCGAGCCCTTTCATTCCATTCCACTAGTCAAAGTCAAGCGCTAAGCTCCAATGCTTGAAAACCACTCTACAATCCTTAAAGACTCGCACCTGTAGCCACTAAGACACAGAATTCAATGCTTATGTACAATGCACCAAGGAAAGCTCACGAGTCAAGCATCGAAGGATATTTAGTTATAAGAGAAAATTTTAAAGGACTTAGACTAGGACAAGCGGGAAGGAGGTGACATACACATAGGAGAGTAGGCTAGAGGAATTGGCGAGTATGGTGCAAGGCTAGCGTGGCTACGGGGCAAGGGAAACAATAGTTTTCTTAGGCAAAGAAATCAATATTAGATGCTTTGACCCTAACCTAGCCAATCCCCTAAAGAGAGTAATGTTTGTTTACAGACAAGTAAAGAAAAACTTATGCCTAACCTTGTTTCTAGTTTGAGTAGCACCAATTTGAAACATCCTTGAACTCACCCTAAAAACTTTGGTTGATGCAGGTTAAAGCATACAGGATGGTCAGGACTCGAGGGAATCGAGGTAGGGGAGCATCGTCACAGGCACCGCCAACACCACCATCGCTTGAACTAGCTCTCATACTGCGCTCGTTGAAGGCCATTAATGAGACTTTAAAGGGGTGAAAGCTAGCAGGGACCGAAGTGGAACCCCCACCATCTGGAATGGGTAATCCAGAAGCATCAAGGGATTCAAGGGGAGGACCTCCACCCAAAGACATCACTCAAGAATTGCATAAGATCAAACTTCTAGAGTTTGTTAGGGGTCGCGCCAGTGAACGCACGGAAGCGTGGTTGGAAGGCATGACAAGGTGTTTTTCCTTAAGGGACTATGTGTCCAACTCAAAGGTGAAAATCACAATTTTTCAGTTAAGAGACAGCGCCTTGAACTAGTGGGGCAACCTGGAAAGACAACTACATCTTACCCCAGACACAATATCTTGGGAACTTTTCGAGGAGAGGTTCTGAAGGAAATATGTGCAAGCCTATTATGAGGAACAACAGGTAGGGGTGTTTCATGACTTAGTATAGGGAAACAAAACTATAGAAGAATATGATATCAGATTTATGGAATTGGTCAAATATGTTTCATATATGGATAATGACCAATGACAGGAAGAATGCTTTGCCTATGGATTGAACCCTAAGATAAGAGCTATGGTGCGGATGTGGAAACCATCTTTGGTAGCCGAAGCTGTTCAAAATGTGCGTTATGCGGAGGAAAACATGAACTTAACCAGGGGTACAAGACTGACATTTTCGCATCGTCTTGGATTTGTCGAGAAAGCCCCTAGGACATTTCCCAGGGGAGGTGGCTCAAGGCCACCACCATATGGTAACAGAGTCGCGCCAAGGACATTAGCCGCAAGGATTTCAATGGCAATGAGTGTAGCATCTTGTTCATCACCAACGATGTAGACAGGTCCACAACCATCTCAAGGAATAGCTAGTAGGGGCAAGGGTTCGAGGGGAAGGAACTCATTTCAGAGACAATCACATAACAATGCACAAGTTCAATATCGTGTTACCTGTTGGGGGTGCAGAGGACCCCATTACCAACGTGACTGCCCAGAGTTACAATAAGGGTTCATGCATAGAGAAGGAAAGGAATCAATGGGGAGAGCAAGTAGCAGCCACCAAATTTATGTAGCGGTTAATAATCGCCAGGCCGAGCATCAATCCACGATGGTGGAGTCATCAGGTACGCTAAATCATATCAACGTTAAGATTTTATTTGATTCTGGTGCTATAGATAGTTTCATTTCACCATCTGCATTAGAAAAGAGTGGGTTGGAAGCCTACGAGCACGATGACTTTAAACAAGTCGAGATGGCTTCGGGGGAACAACAATCGGTAGGACCTAGCATTGATAATTGCATAGTAGACCTGGGAGTGTGTACTACTAGGTTGAAGGTATACATCACTGCTCTCGGGGCATATGACCTAATCATTGGAATGGATTGGTTAGCAAGTCATTGAGCTTTGGAAGATTGTTTCGCAAAGAGGGTGCTTTGTGTCGATGATGAGGGAAGGCTAGTAGAGATCTAGGGTGTATGGAGAAAAGTGTCATTATGCTTTATATCAACTATGAAGGTTAAGCGATGCTTGAGACAAGGGTGTCGATTATATGTAGTGGAAGCAGTGAACGAAAGGAAGGGACCCTCATTGGATCAGTACCCGGTACTGTCAGAATTTAAGGATGTTTTTCTGAATGAGTTACCAGGGTTACCTCCTGAGAGGGAGCTTGATTTTACTATTGAGATAAAACTTGGTGCAAAACCAATTTCCAAGACTCTGTATCGGATGACAGCACCAGAACTTTGTGAATTGCAAATGCAGTTTAAAGAGTTACTGGACTTAGGGCTAATAAGGCCCAGTGTCTCAACTTGGGGCGCACCAATAATTTTTGTAAAGAATAAGGATGGATCCTTACGACTATGTATAGATTATAGGGACTTGAATCATGCTACAGTGAAAAATAGGTACCCGATGCCACGAATAGATGACCTCTTCGATTAGATGAAAGGAGCAACGGTATTCTCAAAGATCGTTTTGCAATCAGGGTATCATCAGTTAAGGATGAAGGAAGGCGATATCCCAAAAACTACCTTTTGAACTTGGTTTGGACATCATGAGTTTGTCATAGTACCTTTCAGATTGACCAATGCACCAGCCGTATTCATGAGCCTCATGAATGGCATATTCTGGAAGTACTTAGACCATTTTGTACAAGTCTTTCTAGATGACATCCTCATCTATTCCAAGAATGAAAGAGAACATGAGGAACACCTGCGAGTAGTGTTTTCCTGCCTTAGGGAGAACAAATTGTATGGGAAGTTTTCAAAATGTTCCTTATTCCAGAAATAAATTCATTATTTAGGTCATATCATTTTCGGCAAAGGAATCTCTGTGGACCCAGAAAAGGTAAAGGCCATTATGGAGTGGCCAGTGCCGAAAAATGCCCATGAGGTGAGAAGCTTCATGGGGCTAGCAGGTTATTATCGGAGATTTGTGGAAGGATTCTCAAAAATATTGAAACCCATCACCACTTTGCAACGCAAGGGGGTCAGGTATGAATGGACAGAAGAATGTGATAGTGCATTCATTGAGCTTAAGAGATTACTAAGTAGTGCGCCAATTCTATGAGTGTCAGATATGGAAAAGGACTTCACCATCTACACGAATGCCTCGAAGCAAGGATTGGGGGCCATGTTAATGTAGGAGGGAGGAGTGATAGCTTATGCATCAAGGAAGTTGAAGAAACACGAAGAGCTATACGCGACTCATGATTTAGAGTTGGCAGTTGTAATGCTAGCTCTGAAACTTTGGAGGCACTATCTTGTTGGGCGAAACTTTGAGCTCAAAACAGACCATCAAAGTTTAAAACATCTCTTCACTCAAAGGGATCTGAATGCTAGGCAAAGACGATGGAGTGAGTTTATGAGTGAGCACGATTTTGGTATTTCGTACATCAAGGGAAAGGAAAATGTGGTCACAGATGCCTTGAGTAGGAGACCACGTATCTTCTCCTTGATACACTTAAAAGTCAACCTGAGGGAACATGTGTTGACGCAACTCCAAGGAGACAGTTGGTATTTAGAGGTTACTTCAAACCTCCAAAGAGGGAGGCAGTTAGATCCAAAGTATGAAGGATATAGTCTGGAAGAAGATGAACTATTAAGATATCGGGGAAGGATGTACATCCCTGAAAGTGGGGATATTCGAAGCATCATATTGAAGGAAGCCCATAGAGCACTTTATTGTGCGCATCTGGGTGTGAAGAATATGTATGTAGACATGAGGAAGCTCTTCTTCTGGGTAGGTATGAAGTGCGATGTAGTCGATTTCGTTGCCAAGTGCCTAGAGTGTCAACAAATGAAAGCCAACCACCATCATCCGGCAGGCCTCCTACAACCACATGATGTTCCTATGTCCAAGTGGGAAGTCATCTCTATGGATTTTGTTGTGGGGTTGTCGCTCACATCTCATAGACACATTGCCATTCTTGTGATAGTGGATAAGTTAACCACGAGCGCTCATTTTATTCCAGTTAGAGACACTTATGATATCACTGATGTGGCACGTGTGTTTGTAAGCGAGGTTATCCATTTGCACGGGATACCTAAGAAGATCATTTCAGATAGGGACTCCATATTCACTTTTAGGTTTTGGACAAGTTTGTAGTCAGTGTTGGAGACTCAGTTGAACTTAAGCACAACTTATCATCCTGAAACAGATGGGCAAACTAAGAGAGTAAATCAAGTCATGGAAGACATGCTCAGGATGTATGTCATAGATAATCAAACCCAATGGGAGAAGTACCTACCTTTGGTAGAGTTTTCCTACAATAATAGTTTCCATAGCTCCATCGGAATGCCACCCTATGAAGCTCTATATGGAAGGCCATGTAGAACTTCGTTGAGTTGGGATAGACTAGAAGACTGAGTAATGGTTGGGCTAGAATTGATTCAAGAGATGGAGGAGAAGGTGATTCAAATTAGGCAGAGACTAAAGGAAGCACAGGATAGGCAGAAAAGTTATGCGGATGCACACAGGACCGACCGAAGTTATGAAGTGGAAGACCAATTTTTCATTCATATCAGGCCTAATAAGAGTACCATACGGTTCGGGAAGGGGACAAAGTTGTCACCTCAATTTATAGGACCATTCATAATCCAAGAGAAAATTGGACCTGTTGCCTATCGTCTCGTACTGCCACCCCACTTGCATAAAACTCACAATGTTTTTCATGTATCTATTTTACGTCATTATGTTGTTGATGAATCACATAAACTAAATTGGAAGGAATTGCAGGTATCGGACGTGGGAACCCTCACGGTAGAACCGTTATGCATATTGGACTGTAGAGTCCGACAACTCAGGAACCGTCTATTAGACCAAGTTAAGGTCCAATGGGACAAGTATATTCCAGGATCTGCTACTTGGAAAGATGCTGAGACACTACGACGAGACTATCCCTCACTTTTTTGACCACCTCGAGAATATGTTTCTTGAAGGTTGGGTGTATGTAACACCACCTTTTGACTTAGACAGACAGGATTACCTGAGGCCTATATACTTTATTTTCTAGTCACAATGAAACTATTAATTGATACACTTAAACTTTAAAATGTATGAACTTTTATGAATTTTTAAATGTTATTGATGATGATGTATGTAATGTGATCTATTATGTGAATGTAAATTTTACGAATGTTTAAATGTTATTGATGATGATGTATATGATGCGACATATTGTGAGAATGTGAATTTAATGAATGTTTATATGCTATTATAATGATGTTGGATATGATGCAATCTATTTTGGTAAATGATAATCTTATGAATGGGTGTCGAAATTGAATTATGGGATATTATGAGATCTATTTCTAACTGGAAAACTTTGATGTTAATTTGTTGATACAAGGATACCAAATAGAAATGATGATTGTATGCAATTACATGATGATAATGCATAGAAAAGTATGAGTTTGTGTTACAGACTAATCTGCAGGTTATGGGCTACGAAATAGCCAATGTAATGATGATGGAAGTGGATATCATGACCACTAGCCGAGAAACATTATGGTATGAATATTTGTATGTGAAATTATATTGGTTGGATGCATTTCTATGATATGTGGACCAGTGCAGGATTTCATGTGATGACATTGCCCAAAACCGAATAAACGATGACAAAACCCCCAGCAACATGGTGCCACTGTATATTCCATTGTAGGGCGTGGACCCTAGTTATGATTAGGAGGGGTGGAGGCATTTCCCACCATGTATCCTCCGAAACCTGAAGTCATGGGAGGACGGTGTTAGTTCACGCTCCCCAAGACATGTGATGATGACTGTCAGTTGCCTTCTAGGGAAGTTTGGTTGAGATAGTGACACTTCCTCTTACGGGTTCTATTTGGAGTTAGGTCAATATAGTTGACGCTCCAAGATAGTCTAGTAGAGGAAGGATAGGAATGGAGATGGAAGTAAGTTAGGGAGGAAGGATGAGTAGAAATAGTTGAGAAAGTATGGAGATTTCTCTTATGGTGGAATTTAATGTTTTCCCTTCTAAAAAGAAAATGTGTATATATGAATATTCATAATTACGTAACTAAACCATAGTTGTCTAAATAAAATTGTTGAACCAGATAATTGTAATTAAAGGATTTCTCAAACATTTGATTGGCTTATTGTCTGTTATAAAAGACTAGTCTTGTTGATTGGATTGGATGCATACCTAAATTACTAAAGGATGATAGTTGTTGATTATTAGCGCATGCATGAGACTTGTATGTACTAGCTACACATGCATTTATTGTACTTGTACACTAGTATGTATGAGTTTTCTTGGCTTACTTATTAATAGTGTCGATTATTTGTTATGAATGTGTGAACCATGTTTCTTTTCCTTTGTACCACGAGATACCTTAACTTCGGGATGAAGTTTATTGAAGGGTGGGTGTATGTAACAACCCTAGTTGAATATATGCTTAGGGATTATTAAGTAAAAAGCAATTAGTTAGATAATTAATTGTCCTAAAATAGTTTTAATTAAACAATGATTAGCATTAATAATATTAATTAAATATTTATTTATTAATTAATTGTTTATAAATTTTGATTAATTAATTAATTGCATATCACATTCAATAACATGGGTAACAAATTAAGGGGCTTAATAATTTTAAGTTATTTAATTAATTTCTTTACGTATGCAGGAGGGGATAAGAAACATTAAATGGAGGGGATAAGATAATAAATAAGAGGATAAGACATTGAATAAAAGGATAAGGAAATTAATGAGGGGGACGAGAGTCGGTGAAGGAGGGATATGATGGGAGGAGTCTTAAGGGAAGGGGGGTCATTCTTTTGGGGGAGGCAGGAATCATTTTGGAGGGAGGAGGATATATTTCTGTGGGGGATTTCTCTGTGAGGAGTTTGGGCTTTGGGGTTTTGGTGAATCAGAAGCAAGGGGCACTGATTTGCTGGCGGTTTGGGCATGGGGGCCAGGATATCCTTACGGTATCCTAGAGCTAGGGAGCCAGACAAGTTGCTCCTAGCTAGCTGGGAGGAAAACATGATTTTGGGTAGTGTTTGACACAGTTTCAACTTTAGCATTGGACTAACGGAGCAGCGGAATTTAGCATCAGAAGTAGGTATTTTTTTATGATGAGTTGTTGAGTTATTTCATGCTGTAGATAGATTTTTTATTCTTGTCGAATATCATATGCTCATATGTTGGTGAATGAATTATTTTTGTATGAGAAAGAATTAGATGCTAAATTGAATTAAATTTTGTATTTTACGGTCTCTACAAGCCTCCAGGTACTCAAAATGGACTCTAGTCTATATCCCAAATAAGGTGTTGAGGTCGATGGGGCAAGACTTGTTGAAAGGTGGGCCTTAAGGAATCTCACATCAGTCAATGAGATTTTGTATAAAAATATTTGGTAGGACTATATGAAATATCTTAGCAGCAACAATGTTTATGGCAAGGAAATGTAATCATGGAAAGGGAATTGGTTTTACTCAAGAGGCCAACTGGAATGGAAAAATAAGGAAAAAGTGAACTGAAAAAGATAAAGGAATGTATGCAACTTAGAAAGGAATAGGCATGTGTGAAGTCATGAAAGTTAAGGCAATGGAAGATGGCTTCAACACAGGATGACTAATCAGCTTTGAAGGAGAAATGGGATAGTGTCATAGCATAAAATTTGGCAAAATGTGGAAATAATAGTGTATCACAGGATGGTGTATTAGCATGGTCATTTTGTAATAGAAAACATCAAGATGCCCAAAGTGTTTCTGTGTAACAACAAAATGTTGTTGTGTATCAACTAAATGTTTCTGTGTAACAACAAATGTCATGATGTTTCTAATGAGTAACAACTCCTTCAAGTTGTCTAGTAAACATGTTTTACTGAAATGTTGTGATTCTTGAAGATCATTGTGGCATGGAAAAGGAGCGTCATGTTCCTGCAATCAGTCTTTAGTATTAATCCTACAATCAAAAATTCGTGAGAGCATCGCAAAACATAAAATGCAAAATGCGAGCTAATTGAGATAGAAAATAAATGCAATTATACCTGTTGTCCGCACTTATTTGTTTCGTCATTGATGGATACCAAAGTGACTTAAGAAAAACAAATGAATGTTAAACATGAAAACATGTATTTGTTATTGGTTTCAGGAAAGTTTTTTTTTTTTTTAAAGAAAATGTCTCATTTTAAAACATTAATGTTTAACCAACCAAAAGTATTGATAATCAAGTGTTTTTTTATTATTATTTTTTTAATCTAAAGAAAATTAAAATAACGAAAATTCTACTAAACCATAAACCAGGATTGCAAGAAAAACACAAGTTACAATTGCTTATACAAAATTTCAATTCTTGACAACCGTGTCGTGACACAATCATTCCTTCATACAGTTTAACATGAGTAAGAGGCAGTTGGATAACCTTTTATCTTCTAAATTTGAACATGAATGAACTTCACTGCTCTCGATTCTCCATGAATCTTCTATTAGCATGCATCCATAAGAAAATAATATTCAAACCTCCATGTTGATTGGTATCCACTTTGCATTTAGTTTGAGTAATGACTGGGCATTCCACTTGGCATAGACGTTTCTTGCAAATCTGTTACTTCCCGAAATCTGGCTTTTACACGTTCAAAGAAACACAATCTTCTCTCAAACCATGCAAAATTTTGGCTAACCGTCCACCTATCAACTAAATAAGACCCTTCTGCATAAAACCCATGTCTTGGATTTTTGAAATTCATCACGCTTTGCTCACAAATTGTAGCCTAAGTTGTCTATTTGCAAATGGACGTTAATTGACGAAAAATTCAGATTGAAAGTTTGGCATTGTATATGTGAGCTGGGTCTCGAGGCTCTGTAATATACGTAAGGCAGTTCAAAATTCTAACTTGAAAACCATAATTGATTCTCTATTAAAAGGTAGGCTGGAGGAAGATTATTATTTGAGTTGGTGCCTGACTTCAACACCTAATCACGCAACCTCCATTCAATCAATTGTGGGCTACAGATTGAGCATATCCAAACTAAACCACAGGTGTCAGAAGTATATGGGTGAAATTTGGTGCCAACGGGTGGAATTTGGTGCATTTGTGCCAATCATAGATATATTTTTAAACTCCTTCCAATTATTAGGCAAATTATTGCTCATATAAAATAAGGATCTTGTTAATTCTTTGCCATTTTTTTTCATTTTATTATTGAAAAAAAAATCTTATGGTTAAGAAACATATGCGAGAGGTATAAGAAATGGCATTTTATTGCATCTATTTTGGCCAATAATTTTGGAAGAATATCCTGGAAGGAATTTCTCCAAGCTTAGCAAATGCGTGAAAAATTATGGGGAATTGAAACTGCCACACAACAACCATAATTGCAATACTCTATCGATTTGTTTCTTGTTGATATTATGGCTTGGATTTAGTTAATTCATTATCAATTTTTTTTCATTTTTAATTTTGAATCAACTTTTAACAATAACATCTCTACCATCGTTCTCTTTTACTCTTTTTGGAATTAACTGAGGGCTTCAGATTTCATTGTTTTGCAAGTTGTTTAATGTTTCATGTTTTGTTGCAGGCTGAGTTCAAGGTAAGAAGATTTCAAGTGGCAAAGGCAGAGATAGAGTGTGAAAGGATGAAGAATAAATTCTCTACTACATTCTATCTTGATTTGCTAATTTTTTTGCAGAGTTATTATTTAATTGCTTGTTGCAAAAAAAAAAAAAATGAAATTCAAAACCAGAAATGAACCAATCCGAAATTTCAAAAACCCAGTTCAATCGATTCCAGGCACAGTTCAACCACTGTAATATCATGTAATAAAAAAAAAAATTTCATTGTTTCAGCATGTTGTAACAGCATGTCAAAATTTCACTGTTTCAGCATGCTGTAACAACATGTAAAAATTTCACTATTTCAGCATGTCAAAATTTCACTGTTTCAGCATGTTGTAACAACATGTCAAAATTTCACTGTTTCAGCATGCTGTAACAGCATGTAAAAATTTCATTGTTTCAGCATGCTGTAACAGCATGTAAAAATTTCACTATTTCAGCATGTTGTAACAACATGTAAAATTTGGTTTTGTTTTATTCGTCTAAATTTTTTTTCTTGTTGTGTTTACTTGCAGGTCAAAAGATGGAAGAAAAAAAAAACCATTCATTCTTGAAATCAATTAGGCATCCTATTTTCTGATCCTCGTGATCGCACGAAGCGCGGAGGAGAGCATACTTATTAAAAAAAATTAGAGCAAAAACGTTGTTTTATTCATTAGCCTACCTACTCTATGCTAATTAGAATTAAAAATTGGTTACGTGTAATTAAATTTTCAGTGTAGCCACCCACGTAGCAGTAACATCAATATGTTCAGTGGAAATTTTTTGAATGAAAAGTGAAAATATACGAGAGTGAATGAATCTAGTCGTTGTAACGGCAAACTAACTAAGTAAAAACAAAAAGACTGATCTAATTGAGTAGTTACCTGGAACCATTGTTCAATAAGGCTTTTGTAGGCGTGATTTTTCTCACTTAGATCATGTTGTAACTCCTCTTCATCTTCCTCGATCTCCTGTTCGAATGATTGTTCGTCATCAGATATGCAGGATTCTTCAGATGTTGAATCTTCAATTGTTTCTGGAGGAGTATTTGAATCTTTGATCCTTGTCAAGATCTCCCCTTCCAAGGAAGAGGAGATCCCGACGTCTACCAGGATTTGAGTGAGTAGTTCCAAGCTGACACTCATTGTTAAATCATGTTAAAAAGAAGGATTCTTACAGCAACCAAATCAAAATGAAAAACTTAAAAAAAAAAACTCTTGCTAAAACATAAAAAAAAAATTACTCTTCACAGTTGTGGAAATTAAAACATTCCTGATAGTTGGTCAGGGAGAATGTGAGCAGTCTCCATTCAAGTAGTTGTTAAGACCCCTAGAACCAACACATGTAGATCACACTTGCAAAAATTTAAACTAATCTTGTGGAAATTGAAATTTACACCCTAATTACGCTTGCAGGAATTGAGATTCACACTCTAGAGCTGGCAGGGAGAACATGAGGAGTCTCCACTCAAGTAGTTGCTATGACCCCTTATCAACACATGTAGGAATTGAAATTTACACTACCCTACATGTCCTTACCCGTATGTCACCTCAGAGTTAGGATCATGTCTAATCACACTTGCATAAATTGGAATGAAAAAGAAACTAATACCTCAATCCATCGTGCTTCCCCGGAAACGGCGCCAAAATGTTAGGCGGAAATATTGTCGTTTAATTCCATTGTAGTATTTACCCAACCATTTAATTTGTCAATCTGAGGTTCGTAGGCTTACGAAGCACACACACTATATATGCAGGACTGAAGTAGGAGTAATCTTATCATAATTGCTGAAATGAAACTAATCTAGGAAAGCAATAACAACAGGGATGTAAAGGGGTTTACTAACTTGACAAAGTTAGCTAGATATAGGCTTTCTTAAAGTGTGCAAAGAATGATTACTTGTCATTACTTTTCTCCTTGAAAAAATTCTCGTTTTATGCGGTCAATAGTTGGTTAGAGACAGTTGAGTATGGGAAAAAAAGTTAGGAAGTTAATCGATCTTGTAACTCATCATTAATTAGGAATAATTATATTTTTTAAGCATTTTCTGACATGTTTGTGACTATCACTTCATTGGCTCGTGTGTTTGTGAGTACCATAATTGTGAGGGCACATACATCTTCCTGAATAATAAAATGCATGAGTAGTGGAATGTAATGCAGTACTACAAATTAATATGTAAATATGGGAGTCTCATGGGTGAAAATGTTAAGGTCCTAACCCGCACATAGGTAGATCAATATATTCGGATGTAATAAAGGTCAATATTAATAAGGCCTTTCAATAAAATAGAATAAGGCAGATGTAAGAAGACCTAATAGAAGCTTCCGCTTCTAGAAGGATCTTCCTCTAGATGCTTCTCTTGATAGATATATTTAGTATAAATAAGGGTCGAGGGTATGAAAACCCTATCTTTGATATTATTGTAATAGAGCACTGCTCGATTGGAGGTTGCCCCCTCAAAGAGGCCTGTGAACATTGATTTATGAATCAAAGTGCTATTTCTATTGTTTTTTTTTTTTTTTGAAGTAAGAAGTATTATATATTAAAGGCCTTCCAAAACCAAAGTAGAGTCTCAAATTATAGAAATAGCCATACTGTAATTACTGGACTGCCCCAACAAAGGGGAAACCAGTCCATCCAGTAGGGGAGTCAAGCATAAGTGGTGTAATAATCTAAGAAAATTAGTCTCAGATAGACTGGTCACCAGTTAAAAAGAAAAGAAGCTAACAAGACCTAAAATACCACTATGGGCCTAGACATCTGGCGAATAACCTGTCCAGGTGGCATGGAAGTCCTCGGTCCAAGGTTCCTCCTCGACATACGTCACTTGGTATGCCCATTGCACTTCGGCTTCCACATTGCTCACGGTTCTATTGGCACCTGTCGATGTATCCTTCAGCGGTCGCTGTGCTGTGTCCACCTCCATGGCCATGTCCTTGTGCTTGGCCTGCTCCAGCCCATTCTCTGTGGATCATTTCACCTTGGTGTTTCCTCCATTGGTAGCTACACAGGGTTCCTCCACTGAAGCCGCCCCTACCAGGTCTGAGGGGAAAGCCTCTTGAAGGGAGGAAAGAATCTGAAGAAGGACTGCTACCTTTTCGTCCGTGGCTTGCAGGCAAAATTGAAGGTCCTCCACCCCCTGATGGAGTTCAAAGACCAAACCATAAAGGATGGCCAGGATTTCTCTTAGTTGTGTGCCATAGAAGGATTCAGAGGAATGGTTCTCGGAGTTCCAAGGCTTGTGAGGAGGAGGAGGCTCGTCTCCAGTTTTCCTTAACGAATCAAAAATTGGTATAGGGTTCAGCTCAACCATTGGAGGGGCAAGAAGGGGACACGAGGAGGAGCTCGTCATCCAGGGGATGATTGCTAGACAATTAAACTGTGAAACAGGTGGAGCAGGAGAGGGAGAAATAAAAGGCTTGGGTTGGAGGGAAGGGGAGGAGCAGATGGAGGGTGAGTCAAGGGGCAAGATAGAAGGTTGGCGAGGTTTCCATGGAGAGCCTCTTCACGGCCTCCCCCTTGGGTGCGGCATGAGGTGCTTCTTGTGACTGTCAAAAGAAACTAGGTGCACTAGGCAGAGGTAGAATGCCTGGAGACTAGTAGGGGCTACAGAAAGCATGAAGGTTCAAGAAGAATCAGGCCATGGCAGCGAAGAGGGGAGCCCTTCAGAGCGCGAGCAGAGATGAGGGGCACACACCAGCAGCCAAGCCATGAAATGACGCACATAAGGAGAGGGAAGCTGCATAAATGAGCTTCTACGACGTTGTAGGAGCAATTTAATGCAGAGTAGGGTGGTGGGCAGTGGCACAAGCCCGTCACATGGCTCCATTCCTCAGTGGTCGATCCCTGCCTCCGCTATACGCCGAGTGTTCTGCACTAGCACCCCATCCGGGGGAAAGTGATATTTCTATTGTTGTTCTAAATCATTTCTGTGTTATTGTGGAGATTATGCTAGATATATTACTGTTATTATGCCATCTCTAGCATTTTATTTATGTTCTGCATATTTATTATATCTGGTATCTTGCAAGTGGTATCAGAGCACTTTCCTTGGCAGAAATTGTGGGAATGTTTTTTTAGGGTAGAGATGTATTCCAGCATCTTTAAGCCATAGAGATCTGTCATTACATGCATAAACCCCTAGTTGAGGGATTCATACACATGGGAAATACAAGTGGTTCTTAAGAACACATCTATTGGCCACCCTTGTAACCCCTGTTGGTACCCCTTCGAGTGGTAGTGCATCAGACAACACCTATGTATGGATCGGCCTAGATTTTCTAAAGCCCTCTTTAGATAAACCTATCGGCCGCCGGACTGCTATAGTGTCACCGAGAGCAGTACTTGGGAAGATACTCTCTAGTACCTTGGTAGTCAGGTAGTATGGCTAAGGGTATGGTCTATCCTCCTTAGTTAGTGCCCTGAGATATTGGTCCGAGTACTACTGTTGGACACTGCACGTATATCAAAAAGCTATAGCATAGGGAAAACCCTTGTCTGTAGAACTCTTGAATACCTAACCCTTGTGGGACAGAAACACAAACAAATTAAAACAGACCAGATCTATTGTTGTGCAACTGTGTTTAGGTTTCCAAGTAAATACACATCTCTTTTTGGTTAAGCATTTGGGGATTTCATCACTGCAGTATTCTTCAGACCAGAGTATAACTCCGCAGATGTAAAAAAAAGTCTGGAAATTATTTCACCATTATTTGAGACTTATTCCATTGGATTCATCTCTTCGCCCTTATCACATTCATCCATATCATTTTTAAGAAACATTTTTTACCCCACCCGCCCCTTTTCAGTTCACCCATCCTCATGACCCATACCCGTAGCCAAGACCTGGAAGCTTGCTTCAACACCATGCAATCTGGTTTCCTCGAAACCCAAAAAGAAGTGAAACAACTCAATGCTACTGTTGCCTCCATCGATTCATCCATCAATGCTACCATAAATACAACCATGCAGTCCTCCATGGAGGAAGTCAAATAAGAATTGACCACCCAACTTGAATCAGTCTTTGCATCACTCTGCACCAAACTAAAGATCCCTACAGATGACCATTTCTCTGAAGCACCTCCAAAGATTGAAGGTGAAACTTCCTCCCATTCCTATACCTTTCAGTCCCATCACTTTCAACGTGACATACGCCTTCCATGGGTGGACGTGACCAAATTTGATGGCTAGGACCCCACTGGTTGGGTAACCCAAATGGAACATTATTTCTCTTTATATGACATTACATATGACTTGTCCAAACTCTGGTATGGTGTTCTCCATCTAGATAAAGAACGTTGGCAATGGTGGCAATGGAGAAAAACTTCCTGTCAAGGGTATATTGCTTGGACCCAATTTGTGACTGAGATTTATGAATGATTTGACATGAACACCAACCATTTTGGCCATCTGACAAAGTTGAAACAATCTGAAACAGTAGAAGACTTCATAGTTTCCTTTGAGCACCTGGCTTTTCGAACAAAGGGTATGACTGATGCTTTCTTTCAAGAGTGTTTTATAAATGGCCTCAAGGAGGAGATTTGGGCCCATGTCCTCATGGCTAGACCCTCGACTTAGGTGGAAGCTACTAAAAGAGATAAAGAAGCACAACAGGTTGTATAATCACAAAACTGCAAATCCTCCTTTATCCTGCGCCCTAAACCCGTCACTCCCAATACTCCCTCTGCTCCATTAAAAATCCAAAAATTGACCAGGGCTGAAATGGCTGAATGCCAACTCAAAGGCCTTTGTTATAATTGTGATGAAAAATATTTCTAGGGCCACAAGTGTAAGGAACAAAATCTTTTTATGGCCATCTCTGAGGATATTTAAGAAGAGGATGTGGAAACTCCCCTTTTGTCTGAGTCACCTGAAATCACTGACATAACCCCTCCCTCAAACCCTCCTGAAGCAGAACCCATCATTTCCCTCATTGCTCTCACTAGCTTTTCCGCTCCCCAAACCCTTAAGTTAATCGGTTACATCAAGAATTGGAAGGTCATCATTCTGGTTGATAGTGGAAGCACCCATAATTTTATTCATCACCACATTGCCCAAGAAACTCATTGCTACATCCATGCTGTCAAGAATTTCCAAATCATGATTGCCAATGGTTGTTCCATGAAATGTGGAGGGCGCTGTGAAAATGTGCGTCTCCAAATCGGTGACTACCACATAAAATCCCATATGTTTTCTATCGACATGGGTGGTTGTGACATTGTGTTGGGTGAAGACTGGCTATGAACTTTGGGTCCCATTCTCATGGATTTTAAGGCATGGACCATGCAATTTGACCAGGAAGGCCACCAATATAAATTCCAAGGCATCACTGTTGGTTCACCTGAGGTCATTAGTTCCCATTGCATGGAAAATATGATCAAAAAAGGTCATTCTGGTGCCATTGCCCAACTCCATTCCATTCAAGAAATAGAGACACCCTCGGTGCCGCATGACCTCCAAGCTCTTCTTTCTAAACATTAAATGGTATTTTTCACTCCCCAAGGCCTCCCTCCTTCCCGCGGTGTTCATGATCATTCCATTCCCCTTGTACCCAGAAGCCTTCATCCCAATATCCATCCATATCGCCACCCCTTTCCACAAAAAAATGAAATTGAGAAAATGGTCCAGGAACTCCTTAATGCATGTGTTATCTGTCCAAGTATGAGCCCTTACTCTTTTCTTGTAGTCATGGTTCTAAAGAAAGAAGGTTCTTGGAGAATGTGTCCTAACTTCCATGCCCTCAACAAATTGACCATTAAAGAAAAATTTCCCATTCCTATCATTGATGACCTTCTGGATGAATTGAGTGGCGCCCAATTCTTTACTAAACTTGATCTTTGCTCAGGCTATCACTAGATACATATGAAAGAGGCAAACATTCCCAAGACAACCTTTCACACTCAAGAGGGCCACTATGATTTTTTGGTCACTCCCTTTGGCTTGTATAATGCCCCCTCCACCTTTCAAAGCCTCATGAATCATGTATTTTGTCCCTTTCTCCATCATTTTGTCTTAGTTTTCTTTGATGATATCCTCATCTATAGAAAAACCTAGATAGACCATCTTACTCATGTGGATCAAGTTCTCCATCTCCTCTCCCAGCACCAACTTTTCCTAAAACTGTCTAAATGTTCTTTTGGTGCCTCCGAAGTAGAATACTTGGGTCATCTGGTTGGAAAGGATGGCGTTAGGGTGGATCCAAAAAATATTGAAGCTATGCATGATTGACTGCACCCAAATACTGTCAAAATCTTGCATGGATTTTTGGGCTTAACAGGGTATTATCGCAAGTTTGTTAAGAACTATGGAAAGATTGCAGCACCCCTCACTACTCTCCTAAAAAATAACTCTTTCACTTGGACTCCAGTTGCTACTCAAGTTTTTCAAACCTTGAAGATGGCCATGTGCATCACTCCGGTTCTGGCCCTTCCTGATTTCACAAAGACCTTTGTGTTGGAATGTGATGCCTCAGGGAAAGGAATCGGCGTTGTCCTTATGAAAGAGGGTCAACCCTTGGCCTTCACCAACAAGAAACTGTCTAAAAGGAATCTAGGCAAACCCATTTATGAAAAGGAAATGTTGGCTATTCTACATGCCATTGATTTGTGGCACCCTTATCTCTTGGGGCAACGCTTCCAAATCAAGACCGATCATCAAAGCCTCAAGTACTTTTTGGAACAAAGCATTTCCTCCCAGGTGCAAAAAAAATAGGTGACTAATCTCTTTGGGTATGATTATGAGATCATTTACAAGAAGGGAAAATACAATGTAGTGGTAGATGCACTATCCTGAAAATATGAAGAAGAAGGATCCCTTTTTTCTCTTTCCTTCATTGTACCCAATTCGCTCCAAGCTGTGCACCAGGAATGGCTTCAAGATCCCAAAGGTTTGCATCTGATCCAAAAATTGCAGACCAAGGCTCTGGCTCCCACGGGGTACTCTTGGCTCCAGGATGAACTTTGATACAAAGGCCATTTGTATTTAAGTAAACAATCAAAGATTAAATCCATGGTACTTTCTGAGCTTCATGCTACACCCATAGCGGGGCACTCAGGGTTCACAAAAACATATGACATAGTCAAACATTCTTTTTTATGGGATGGTATGAAATAGGACATCCGTAATTTTTTCGCAGAATGTGAGGTGTGTCAATGCAACAAGGGAGAAACAGTCAAATCTCTGGGCACACTACAACTGCTTCCAATTCCATCGACTATTTGGAAGGATATCTCTATGGACTTTATTACTGGCTTACCCAAATCCGAGAATAAATCAGTCATAATGGTAGTTGTGGATCACCTTTCCAAGTATTCTCATTTCTGCGCTCTTCAACACCTATTTATTGCATCCATGGTGGCTCAAATTTTCATGGACCAGGTCTTCAAGATTCATGGCATGCCACACTATATTGTTTCTGATCGTGACCCAACTTTCACAAGCAATTTTTGGCAAGAACTGTTTAAGCTCCAGGGCACCCAATTTCATCTCAGCACAACTTATCATCCCCAGACTGATGGTCAAACAAAAGTTGTCAACAAGTGTTTGGAAACATATCTGAGGTGTTTTGCCTCTGAAAAACAACATTAGTGGGCTTAATGGCTACCCCTAGTTGAATGGTGGCACAACACTTCCTACCATACAACTACTCGCATGACTCCTTTTGAAGCAGTATATGGACAAAAGCCACCTTCAGTTCTCTCATACTTACCGGGTACCTCGAAGGTCCAGGCGGTTGACCAAACACTTACAGTTTGAGAGGATATTCTTCATACCCTTAAAGATAACTTGGTCATGGCACAAAATCACATGAAGCAACAAGCAGATCAAGGTCACTTGGAACATCAATTTGCAGAAGGGGATTAGGTGTTTCTGCGACTACAACCATACAAGCAAACTTCCCTCAAGGTCGATCATTGTCAGAAGCTAGTGCCCAAATTTTATGGTTCTTATACAGTTCTAAAGCATGTGGGACACATCACATATCAGTTACTCTACCCAGTCAGTCAAAGCTACATCTAGTTTTTCATGTTTCATGCTTAAAGAAGGTGATTGGAACTAGGTGCCAAATTCAAACCAACCTTCCCAAGTTAGCTGAAGAAGGATCCATTTGGCTACAGCCAGAAGCAGTTTTGGACCAGCGTGAGCATCGTCTGCATCAGATAACCATCAAGAAAGTGCTAGTCCAGTGGAAAGATATGAATCCAGCAGATGCCACTTGGGAACCTGCTACCATTCTGCAACAGTTTCCACATCTCAAGCCTTGAGGACAAGGTTGTTTTTAAGGGGGCAGACATGTTAGTGTCCTAACCCACACATAGGTAGATCAATATATTTGGATGTAATAAAGGTCAATATTAATAAGGCCTTTCAATAAAATAGAATAAGGTGGATATAAGAAGACCTAATAGAAGCTTTTGCTTCTAGAAGGATCTTCCTCTAGATTCTTCTCTTTATAGACATATTTAGTATAAATAAGGGTCAAGGGTGTTAGTGATAATTCTTGTATTGGGCTCGAGAGAATTCGGGTCTGCAAGTTACACGAGAAGCGCCCGAGCGCAGCATGGAAAAATCTCGTTTTACAGCTTCCAATCAAATGAGCGGGTGAAATTACATTGTCAATGGCCCGGATTCATCCATAAGAACAGATCAACGGTCATCGGGATATCGGGGCTACCAAGTTTCCCAGGGTTTAGAAAGGGGAAGCGCCATGGACCAAAGCAAATCTGGACAGTCCGATCCAACTAGGACAGGTGGCATTCGGTCGGCATATCGGGTATCAAAGTTTCGAGGAGCGAGCACCCCTTGTTTCTTGCATTTTGAAATCCCGAACCCCGAATTTCTGATGGCGCCCAGAATCCGACCCATGGTTTTGGCGCCTGGTCATCAAGAAGGAGGCTTGGGGAAGGGGTGTTTATGTTTGTCATTTGGCCACTCGGGCCCTGAAACGTCGAACTAAATTGCAGAGGGAAGGCACAGTGATAGATGTCGATTTGACGTGGGCTAAATCTCAATACCTTCTGAAGATTAATGAAGAAAAGAGAGGGTAGCTCAAACCTCACCTCGCTTATTTATTGTAGAGTATGGAGGTCCCAACCGAAAGTCTGCCCGGGAGGGTCCCTTGTACCATTTCTCCTCAGGGAAGCCACGCCGAGTCTTCAAGCCGCCAGAGGAACCTGCACACGCCAATTCAACATTCAAAGGGCTCAACTACCACCCTGGCGTGAGCCATGCTGAATTAAAGAGGTGTATTATAGGGGAACAAAGGACAGATTTGATTGAGGAGACGTCACCCTTTGAAAGTTTTGAGACGCCTCCACTGGACGAAAGGAAGGGAAGAGTATATGTAGGCATTTTTGCCATTTTGTAATCATCGATGGTTGAGAAAGGCTCCCGGTTGTAAAGCTTTAATGAAGCAATGTTATCTCTGGTTATGTATGAACTCTTGAGACTTCTTGCCTTATGAATGTCAGTTTCTTTCATGTCTTTGTTTAAACTATGTTAGAGCAACTCAGAATTGGAGAATCCAGTCGAGTTGTAGCTGTTATAGGATGATGTAGAATTTGATCATTGTGACAGTTGCATTGTCTCTGACCAGTCCTTGTGATTTTCCTAACGCTGAACGACTTGGAATTGGAGAATCCAGTCAAGTCCCTTTTTCAGTATCTCGAAGCCCTGAACCAGAGGATCTCACATTTGGGGTTTTTCTTCTACAAATTGTTGAAAGCCTGTTGCCTAAAGTAGCTTGTTCACTCCTCTTATCAAGTCTTCCACCTGTTCACCTTTTAATCAACCCACTGATTGAAGTTAGATCAAGACCTCCTTTGTTTCATACATGCCAAACCTAGTCTCTAAGTTAGAGTGACATCTCCCCGAGTCTCTTTCCATTTGATCACCCATAAAAACCACTATGACATAAAACTGATGGGCGTCGGGCTCTGCTCCTGCTAGCAATCCAGGAGTGACTTCCGATGCTAACATTTCTGGCGCCATTGCCGGGGACGAAGTTGAAGATTTTCCCTGGGCAGAACGACATTGAGCCTATGATTCTGAAGGTACATCAGACATCAGAGCCCTTCAAGATTGCTACTGTGCACCTGGCGACTCCACTATGGCGACTCCATTGTTTCCACATCACTGTTTCAGCTGTGACTACTGTTAGCACACCTGAAAGCTGACCCTAAGGATCTTTCTCGAGAAGGTTTCAGCAGTTGCTTTCTCAGCCTGAGAAGCTTCCTGGGGTAACGACAACGTTAATATATGGCCTTTGATGGTGAACAAGGACCAGGCATATTTGAAGTTGCACATCTTTCACCTGGTGACTCCATGATTTGAGGATCAATTGGTGACTCCATTGGTTCGATATGGAGGAAATCCTGGCTCGAAGGTTTGCTCCTTTTAATTTTTCTGCTATTCTTGGTTTTCCTAATGATGTCCCTTCTCCGGATGAATGGAGCGATTATTTGCCTAGATTTAGAGAGTGTGAAGAGGACAACCCTGCTCAGCATCTCTGGGAGTTTCATGAACTCATGCGTCAGTGGGAGATACATCATGAGGATGTATTACTAAAGATGTTCATGTTCTCGTTAGCAGGGGATGCACGTAAATGGTATCATTCTTTACCCCCTGCTAGCATTTCTTCACTTAGTGAATTCCATGCAGCCTTCACTGCCTATTGTCAGAAGCTTTATCCCTCTAAGTTGATTTTTCATAGCTGTTGTGAGGGATACTACAACAAATGTATACAAGATAGAGCTGTCTCTTATGTAGGCTATGAGGATGATCCTGATGACCTGGATCAGGAATCATTCCTTTCTCCTCCCCATTCTTCTACTTCGGCTGAAGTTATGGAGCTGATAAAATCTATCACTGCCAGACTTGACAGGTGGGAAGATGAGCGATGTGCAGAGGATTTTCCACCCTTTGAAGGAGATGATTTTGGTATCTCTACCATGAATGATTATGAAGATCCCAGGGAGGAAGAAGACGCTTCGGGTGGAGTTATGGAACTAATAAAATCTATCACTGCCATATTTGACAGGTGGGAAGCTGAACAGTGCGCTGAGGTTTTCCCATCCTTTGAAGCAGAGGCCCTTAGAAACTCTACTGAGGGAAATTATGGAAAAATATTTCCCATGGGTCCTATTTATGGTCATTATGAATCTGACCCATGGGAGAGCCAAGAAGAAGAAATCTTCCCAGATAGGATTCTGTCTAGTGAAGGTTGTGATGATGAGGGTTGTAAGGATAGAAGACTGGGGGAAGAAGATGCTCTGAGTGAACTGATAGAGCAGGAAAAATATCTCACTGCCCAACATGGAAGGTTGGAATCTGAGGACAATGGGGAGGATTTTCCAGTCTCCAAGGCAGATGTTCTAGATGGCTCTTTCGAGGAGATTATTGAAGATTTCATAAGCGCATTAACATCCGCCCCCGATGAGCTTGCTGTATCAGATCAAAATGATGAAGTGGTAGTTGTGGAAGAGGATTGTTCCCTTTTCCTCACAAGATCTCCCATGATGTGTTTACATTCGAGGTCGAAACGGAGGAGCGGGGGATAGTTCCACTTCTGCAAGTTGGAGAAGCTCTGTTCCCTCCCGACTTTGATGATTATCTGGAAGAGGAAAAATAACCAGAGGAGTAGTCTGCCCTTTATTTAGAACTAGTCAGTAAGAAGCCACCACCCGAGATCAGCGAGCCCACTTCAGTTATTCACCCGCCTGTGCTTATCAAAGATATTCGGCCGCGTGTGAACAATTGTGGAGTAGAAGAGGCTGTCTGTCACCAATTCTCCAAATTCGCCACTCATTCGATGACCCTGTCAGCAAATACATGGAGTGGCATTTTCCCTATGCCTTGGAGCCGCCCTATTTCATCTCAACTCCAGCCTATAAGGAGGAGTTGATGAGTGTAATTGTTCTGCTGTCACGGCTACACCATCTGCTGATGATCATTGATAGAAGGAAGGAGCTTCTATCTAGGAAGCTGCTTGGATGGCTATGGTGGAAGTTTTCTTTCACCTAGCCCATGTAAAATATTTTATTAGCATTAGGACTGTATATAAATAATCTCCTTTGAGCATGTCGCTTTATTTTGTTGCTTTTATTTTTCGGCTTGTATTTTCAACAACAGGATATTTTGAGCCTGACTCCATAGCCCAACGGCAAGGCACTGAAGCTATGAAATGAGTTCTTAGAGCATCACAGGGACGACTCTATCCCCCATGGAGCCTAATGTTAGCGATAATTCTTGTCTTGGGCTCGAGAGCATTCGGGTCTGCAAGTTACACGAGAAGCGCCCGAGCGCAGCATGGAAAAATCTCGTTTTATGGCTTCCAATCAAATGAGCGGGTGAAATTATGTTGTCAATGGCCCAGATTCATCCATAAGAACAGATCAACGATCATCGGGATATCGAGGCTACCAAGTTGCCCAGGTTTTATCAAGGGGAAGCGCCATGGGCCAAAGCAAATCTGGTCCGTCCAATCCAACTGGGATAGGTGGCATCCGGTCGGCATATCGGGTATCGAAGTTTCGAGGAGCGGGCGCCCCTCGTTTCTTGCATTTTGAAATCCCGAACCCAAAATTTCCGATGGCGCCCAGAATCAGGCCCATGGTTTTGGTGCCTGGTCATCAAGAAGGAGGCCTAGGGAGGGGTGTTTATGTTTGTCATTTGGCCACTTAGGCCCCAAAACGTTGAACTAAATCGCAGAGGGAAGGCACAGTGATGTACCAGATGCCGATTCGACGTGGGATAAATCTCAGTACCTACTGAAGATTAATGAAGAAAAGAGAGGGTGGCTCAAACCTCACCTCGCTTATTTATTGCAGAGTATGGAGGTCCCAACCGAAAGTCTGCCCGGGAGGGTCCCCTATACCATTTCTCCTCAGGGAAGCCACGCCGAGTCTTCAAGCCACCAGAGGAACCTGCACACGCCAATTCAACATTCAAAGGGCTCAGCTACCACCCTGGCGTGAGCCATGCTGAATTAAAGAGGTGTATTACAGGGGAACAAAGGACAGATTTGATTGAGGAGATGTCACCCTTTGAAAGTTTTGAGACGCCTCCACTGGACGAAAGGAAGGGAAGAGTATATGTAGGAATTTTTGCCATTTTGTAATCATCGATGGTTGAGCAAGGCTCCCGGTTGTAAAGCTTTAATGAAGCATTGTTATCTCTGGTTATGTCTGAACTCTTGAGACATCTTGCCTTATGAATATCAGTTTCTTTCATGTCTTTGTTTAAATTGTGTTAGAGCAGCTCGGAATTGGAGAATCCAGTCGAGTTGTAGCTGTTATAGGATGATGTAGAATTTGATCACTGTGACAGTTGCATTGTCTCTAACCAGTCCTTGTGATTTTCCTAACACTGAACGACTTGGAATTGGAGAATTCAGTCAAGTCCCTTTTTCAGTATCTCGAAGCCCTAAACCAGAGGATCTCGCATTCGGGGTTTTTCTTCTACAAATTGTTGAAAGCCTGTTGCCTAAAGTAGCTTGTTCACTCCTCTTATCAAGTCTTCCACCTGTTCACCTTTTAATCAACCCACTGATTGAAGTTAGATCAAGACCTCCTTTGTTTCATACATGCCAGACCTAGTCTCTGAGTTAGAGTGACATCTCCCCGAGTCTCTTTCCACTTGATCACCCATAAAAACCACTGTGACATAAAACTGATGGGTGCCGGGCTCTGCTCCTGCTAGCAATCCAGGAGTGACTTCCAACGCTAACAAAGGGTATGAAAACCCTAGCTTTGAGATTATTGTAACAAAGTGATGCTCAATTGGAGGTTGCCCCCTCGAAGAGGCCTATGAACATTGCTTTATAAATCAAAGTGTTATTTCTATTGTTGTTCTTATATCATTTATGTGTTATTGTGGAGATTATGCTAGATATATTACTGTTATTCTTCCATTTCTAACATTTTATTTCTGTTCTGCATATTTATTATATCTGGTATCTTGTAAAAAATACAAAAAAATAAATTGTGAAGAACATGAGGTATTTGACGCAATGTCATGGTAGGACTAATAAGACTCCCAAGCCTAAGAGAATTTCAGCATCGGCACCAAAATACAAATTTGGTGCTAAACTAAGATTCTCGTGATGATAGGCTCTGCCATGAACTGAACAACACTTAATTCGAATGGAAAGGATTATGTCACCAATAAGTGGTGTTGACACTAAGGCATATGTGTAATTGGTCACTAATAATGCAAAATGCAAGGTGGAAGATGATTCTATCCTATATTCCAATGACAAAAACATTACCTCAATGATTCGTAATAATAGACTTAGTGGGTACAAAGATACTATTATCCTAAAT